>APFE030459294.1:3437-27423 GCA_000404065.3 Pinus taeda | reverse complement strand
CTTCAATTCTTCCATGTCTGTCTTCAAATCTATCTTCAAATCGTCCATCTTAGCTTCCACGCCATTCATCTTAGCTTCTACACCTTTCTTTAAACAATCCATCTTAGCTTCTATGCCTTTCTTTAACACATCCATCTTAGATTCTGTTCCTTTTTGTGCAAGTGACACTTGTTGCACTTGGTATCGTAATTTTGATATATCATGTTGCATTTCTTCCTCTTCTTCATGAGTCATGCTAGAGCTTTCAGGTCGCCTACTAGGTATTTCCATTTTCTTTCCTCGAGGCATCAATTACCGATAATAATGCTTTACTATGCCCTTTGAATTCCTTCAAAATAATTTTTCAAACCAAGCTTAAGCAGACATTTAAAAAAATATAAACACCTTTTTTCACTTTGTAGGAGATCGATATTGCCTCTGATGTATCTCTATAATTTCGGATCATACAGTTCCTACATTACGACTTGTGGTAGCCCTCTATGTCCTCTTTCCAATGCCACCAGTCTCACCCCAATTGGATTCTCCAATGAAGAGTTATGCCAAATCTCCCATAGTGACCTGATAATAGACTAATTTAGTAGAGTGAACTTGTACGACGTGTCATGTTTCCCTGTTTTGACCTTTGGCTCTAAAAAATAAATACAAGAAACTACAATCCATCCTCTTTCTGTACCTTCTTACGAAATTTCATTCTGATGCTTAGAGACAAAGTTATGACGCGTTTCCCCAGGTCACCTGTTTTGAATGTAATTCAAGATTCTGTAAAATGACCAATTTCCTTAGATCATATCTCCAAAAATATAGTGCGCTAAGCTCTGAAATTCGGACCTTAGATTCAACGTGATGTCTTCACAAATGGGTTTTTGTTTTAGCTTCTGAAAGGTCACAGAAAAAAAAGTTATAGCGAAAATGCCATGATGGCCTGTTTGGAGCAGCGAAACCCTAGAATCCAATGCTCTGATACCAAATGTTATGAAACCAACTCAAGAAAAGATAGAAAAGATAGATCAACGCCTTAGAATTTAGCCTCTTCGAGGGGGCAACCTCCTTTACATTACATAAATGAACAATTATTTGATCATTCAAATGACAAAACCTCCTTTCTATATATAAGAGTCTAAGGATTCACAATATAACCCAGCCGACCTAACGATAATAATATAAAGCCACAAAAATAACAATATAGGGATACTATGGGGCACAGTAATAACAATATGTTGACAATAAGGGCACAACAATATTAATAAGTGGTACAACTACAATAGTAATGGGGTAATCACTAGTATTATAGGGACCCAACACACTGTGACCGAGTTGGCCATCTGAAAGATCATTGTTTTGATCTTCATCCATGTAAGCATTATCATAAAACCAATCATTCTTCAAATAGATGCTTTAGAAACAAACCTCCTGCAAGAACAAAGATTCATCTTGGATGGATCGCCTCTTGGCAATGGGCATCAACAACCAAGAAGATATTACAATCACATGTCAGAACTTGTTCTAGAGTATTGAACATTCTTGCAGTTGAGTTTTCTCCATCATCTCACCTTGTATCTGATAGGGGAGGAAATGATGGTCATCTACAAGCTTCAAAGCCACATCAAGCGAGCCTGAGCCACAACCTGCCATACCAGATTTAGAATTGTAGCCAAAGACAAAGATTCCCTTGAGCATGCCTTCGGTTTGTGACACCTATTCAAAGAATTGAGGACACTTCCTCTAGCAGAAGACTTCAGCTTCTTACCAGTTTTGGAAGAGTTCTTGGAATTGCATTAAGCATTCGAGAGTTGTTGATCATCCTTAAACCATCACAGGTTGAGACTTCCATTTTAAAGTTGAAGTTCTCCCTTTTATGCAGGGTGAGACCTCCCTTTCATGGTTGAAGGTTTCCCTCTTCAAAACATTAGAAGCACTTCCTCTAGCAAAAGACTTGAGCTTCATGCTAGACTTTGAAGAGTTCTAGGAACTGCACTAAGCATTCCAATGTTGGTGGTCATCCTTAAACCACCACTCTTTATACCAACATTTCAGAGAGCACATTCAGCCTAGTTCTGCCATGCATTTTTGCACATTTTGTATTAGAGCTCTCTTCTTGGACTGATACATAACCCTTCAGATTAAGGGGGTGAATGTTGGACACCTAATCCTCTAAGAGTTGGTGTGGAAGCCAAATAGACTAAGGAAGTCCAAGAGACCTTGGAATATGAAACCAACGGTCACATGAATGTACTATAAACGTATATCATTGTCAAATAATAGATTTACTCTCCTATTTATATTTCATACTCTTTCTACCATGTGTGTGTTTAACAAATTCAATGATATGGTATGTCAATTTTACTTAGAACAACCTGCATAACGGAGTCATTTTCGATTTCCCCACTTACAACAACAGTGGATATTTTAAGCATAGATTTTTCATTTGATGACATATTTGAATGATTCAAATTTTAAATTAAATTTGATTCATTTACTTATCTCCAATATAAACAGGTTTTATAAACAAAAGCAATTGATGGATCAAATGCTCTAATGAACAGCCGGAAAAACAAAGTTTTAAGAGTGCTGATTTAGATAGACAGTTAGTATTTTGGTCATAAATTTCTCATATGATATAAAAAATGAGTTATTCAAATTTCCTTTTCAACTAGATTCATAGGGAAATATACCATAGAAACAATTTTTCAAAATATAGTCATTTAGGCCTCCAAAAATGGATTGTCCCAATTATGTTCTTGAGCTGCCTACTAGACACCTAGTCAATGTTTTGGTTATAAATTTTTCGTTTCAAATCAAACTTGAGTGATTCAAATTGGGTTGGAAATTAGAAATCAAGGTCCATGTAGGATAGAAACAGGTTTTAAAAATATAGTCATTTAGGCCTCCAAAAACTCACTGTCCCAACTCTATTCCTAAGCTTCCTACTAGACACCTTGTCCATGTTTTTCTTGTAACATTTTCGCTTCAAATAAAAATTGAGTGATTCAAATTGGGTTGGAAAGTAGACATAAATAAATAATTATTATAGAAATAGGTCTTAAAAATATTCCCTTTTGGTCCTTCAAAACATGACTGTCTCGAGTGTGTTTTCAGAAATTTCATCAAGCCCATAAGCCAAAACAATATGACATTCAAGAATTTTTTCCAAATTGATGATAAAAATGAATATGAGTGTTTTTAGACCTGTTATTTCCATTACAACTCATCTATATATAGAAATAAATTAAAACATTTATCACCGATGTTGATTTCCACAACGTGTTGCAACAAAAACAACTATTTTTACAATAAAAAATGTGTTTATTTTATTTCCTTATTTATTTATTTTCTATAATAACTTACTCTGCTTTGAAAAATGAATATGATTATGTATAAGAGTACTTCTAGTGGAGCCATTTTCGAAATAAGGCCTCAAGTGTGTATATACCCAAATTTGAAATATGCATGTTAATGAATATTAGGGTATGAGAAGCCAACTTCCCTTGAAAAGATGGTGCCAAAAATTGTTAAGTATGGAGTGATGCTACAAGAAAATGATTGAATGAAACCAATCTTCAGTATATCCATTACTTTCTTGATTTCCCATAGCTACCATATCATGAAGTTCTTTAGCTTTTAAAACGACTTGTTGATTCAGACTAGAAGAAACCTCATTTTCTTCCATAACTTCTACAATTTTTGGATTTGAAACATTCTGGATCTCAATATAAGTTTTCTCCAATGGTGCATGTGAGATAGAATGGGTGGGAAGAGTGGGTAAATTTTGTAGTTAACCACTGTAAGCATGTTGTATTGGTTTGTTGTGGTGAGGGTGTGGAATGATTTGAGCAGGAAATTGTGTACGGAATGGAGCATTTTGATGATCTAGTTGATTGGGTTGAATAGATGATTTTGATAGGCAAGCAAGATGTTGTTGAAGATCTGGTGAAGAATATGGAGGATGTGTTTGTGCTACAATATGAGGGAGATTAGTCATGCAATCATACGATGAACCATGCCAAACTTGTAGACGAGATTTGTGGAGGTTATATTGAGATGGACATGGCTGTCCTAACACATGAGTATCCCATAATGGATTATGCAAGTAAGAGAATGGAGAGAAAGTGTTTTGAATCATACCTATAGGCCATGATTTCCATGGTTTTGACCTTGTTTCAGCTTCTTCATCTCTTTGATATGTTACTTCCATCCTAGATAAGGAAGAACAACTATCTATGGGATGCTCCTTTCGGTAATGAGGGAAAAACACTTCTTCAATTTCTTGATTTTTTTGAACTTGGAAAACATCCAATTTTGAATTTAGAGAGCTAATAAAATGAACTTTAAAATTTTCAAATAAAACATTGATTTCAGCTCTTATGTCTCCTGTTCTTGTAGTAGATTTGGAAAAGGAAGAAGAAAATTATCTAGAATTCTTACCAGCCTTGGAGATTCCTCTTGAATACCTTATGCACAATTCACAAACATCATCATATGAGAACTAAAAAAAATCACCTTTTCCTATCAGATTTAAGAGTTCTAAAAATTCATCTTTGATTCCTTTGAGTAGGAGTGTTTTTAAAATCTCTTTTTCCAAATACTTATGCTTTGACTTTGAAGGTTATATTGAAATCGCTCTACATAGTCCTCCAAGATTTCATCTTCCCCTTGTATCATACCAAAAATATCTTCATTGAATTTGCAATAGTCTTAGTACTTCTTCAATAATATCTTCTTCTTGTCCTCCCATGTTTGGATGCAGTTCCCATCTAGGCTCATGAACCATCGAAGAGCTGCTCCTTTTAGTGTAAGAGGAAACACTTTCAACTTTTGATCATTATTGTAGTAATCATATCCTCTACAAAGTATTTCAAACTCAAATAAGAATGTATCTGGATCTTCATTTGTCAAACCATGAAAATTTGGTAGAGAGGATGGGGGAATTATGTGCATTTGTGTCACTCCTCCTAGATCTTTAATATTCAAAAGTTGCAATGTGAGACATTTCTTACCATAATAGAAGACGTTTATCATGTTTTTCTTTGAGGCTCCTCCTTAAATGTTCATGTCAATTGGTTAGTGAAATGGGTGGTGCTTACATCACCACTTGAGTGGAATTATGACATTTTTAAAAAAATTCTACCTCTAAATTTCCCAGTTCTGTTCCTACAAAATTCTTCTGAAAAGCGGGTGGAGGAGGAAGCACTTTACTTGCTTGTTACGCTGGTTCTTACCTCTTGTTTTTAATACCGAATTCTTTCACAGCAGAGAAATATCAAAAACCTACTTCAACTTCTATGCAATTGTGCTAAAACGCTGATGGAGGAGCAAGCACTTTACTTGCTCGTTATGTATGTTCTTACCTTCCGTTTTTAATACGCAATTCTTTCCCAACAACAAATATCAAACATAGGTCACTCTCTATGAAATGGCAACACTCTCCTCAGCAATGGCTCCAAAATGTTGGGTGCTAAAAGGTGTCTTTTAAAACTCCTAATTGCTTCACATTAATTATCGACTTAGGTAAGTCTTTTTGTTTCAAGAGTGTACACAATATGTGCAAGCTATAAATGTAGAGAGTAATGATTTGAGATAATATATTAAATTTAATACAAGAGTAAATAGATAAAACCATAAATCTCAAGCTTGTAAATTTTAAGGGAAATAATACATTTAAGCATCAGGACTTAATCTCAAGGAAAATCATAATCCAATCTTAAGCAAACAATTCAAATGGGAATAACGTCAACCGAGAGCACCGTACTTTTAGTTGGATCTACATTAATCACACTCTGTTCTACTTTAAGCAATGCGAATTGAAATACCATCAACCAAGAGTTTAGTAGCATTAACCATTCTCTTTCAGCTGATTCTATACTAATTATACTCTTATCGTAATCAACGGGAATCAATGTCTTAACTGATAATTAATTTAATCTGTATTGAGCATAAATAAAATCAAATAACAAAGTTGTGAAGTACACGGGATCAGAAAAAAGGAAAGTAAACTAATTGCAACATAAACTCACATGAAATCAGAAGATATCAAGCAGAATAAACACATAGGAAATGCAAAGATATAAAATAGAATAACCTTACAGGAAAAGGAAAAGTATCAAACACAGAATAGTAGTAAGATCCACCAGAGACCAGGCCCTAGCCAGCAACGAATACTACCAAGCTACTTTAGAATATCTGAATGACCAGCAACACAAATTATATATTAATCATTAAATTCGCTCCTCATTACAATGTGATCTGTCCTTCAGAATAACATTTTGTATATTGAAATTACAATTGAGGTCCCAAACAAAAATCTAAATCTCTCCATTATACCCTCTCCTCCTATCCTATCCTATCCTATCTCTAGTAATCCCCCTCTTTGATCTCTGTTTTCATTTAAATACACAGAGAGCAGAGAGAAGTTATAGCAGAGATGATTAAAAAATGATTCCTATAACAAAATTGGATTGTTCACAACTAATTGATTATCAAGATCATGCATGAAATATCTTTCCATCAACATTTAACGAGAACAGGTCGAATTTGTTATTGCAACAGAGAGAATTTGGAAAATGACTGCAACAACGAATCAAGGAAAATCATCTTCAAAGAACCTTTTGTTTCTCTTATTATGGATGGAATTTGGGAAATCTGCTCATCATAAAACTAATTCAGTTCGTTCTAGACAAAGCCCATGTTTAGGATTTTCCAGGTTCTCCTCCATTTGCCTGAAACGTCCAATGAAAAATTGTTACTTCTTATTCCAGTGAATTTTTGAGTTGGAATATTTAATGATGAGTTGGAGATCAAATCTACAATCTGGAAAATATCTTGGACGCTAAAATGGTGAGTGATGTTACAACAAATTTATTGATAAACCATCATTGGAAAAATGATGTATAATAATAATCATCAATTCATTAAAAATAGAGGAGAAGAAATAATATTTATCCATAAGAGCATAAATAATTATAAAATGGAATTATATGATAAAGTATGATAAATGGTGTGATAAAGAATGGTAGAAATGGATAAAATAGGAATTAAATAGTGATAATAATAATGAAAAACAAGCAGCCCAACGCCAGTCACATTAGAATCTACAACAACAACTGCATTAGGTGAGAAAGAAGCAGAATTGGTAAAATCCACAGAAGAGATATCTATCCAGGCTATAGAAATGAACATGTTGAGAGAAAAAGTGGCAAGTTTGGAAGCTAACTACAAACATTCCAAACTTAAGCAAAAGGAAGAAGCACAAAAGGCCCAAAGAATGATTGAAAGGATCAAAATATTAGAGAAAGACTTAACACTAGAGAAACCCCTTGGACAAACCAAGGAAATGTTGTGGGCCAATATCATTGACTCTGTCAACGATATTTGGCCATCAATTCAAGTTATTTTTGAGGAGATAGAGTTAGTAAAGGTCAAATCAGAATTAGGAGACATGCCTAAGGATGCCAATAGACTCATTCACTTCCTCAATTGCAAAAATAGGTATGATGTCCAAGAAATCAATATAGAAGATAGAACTAAGATTGTTTTGGAAATAAGGAAGGTCCTTTCCAAAAGGAACCTTATGCTTAACTTAGAAGAAAAGTTCCACAACATGCAGATAGCCATTGATAGGTTCATGGCTAAATTCCAAATATTTAGGGAGAAAGGTATGCCCAGTCCTTTGGTTATTAATGACAAACTCATGACGCAATTGGACTATGATAACAGACTCAGATAGTTGGCTAAGGAACAAGCAAGTACTTCATCCATAAAGCCCTGCCAATAGGCAAAGTTTTGTACAACACATTTGAGAACTTGTTTTTCCTTGAGCATGAGACAAAACACTTGTTCCTCACCAAACCCAATTTTGCCAAGTATACTAAAGCTGATGAGATATATAAGAGGATGAGGAATCTAAAGTTACTTGATGTAGAATGGTGGGAGAAGACGACTGATTTACTGTGATAAATTTATAGCAATAAAAGTTACTACATAGTAAAAGTGAAAGCAGCTAGGTAAACAGATGAAAATAGGGCAGCATAGGAAAAGAGTACAAGGGTCAAAGAGTATTAGGTGAAAGATAAAAAATTGGAGAAGATTTGAGTGTGAAATATCACAACTACAAGCCAGCATAAAGGGCTACAAACTCAACTATAAAAGCTAGCAGTACCAAATAAAAAGGGATAGCATGAAACAATTCATTAGATGTCTCTATCTTCTTGCAGGAAGATATTGTATTTCCTAGAATAAATCTCAAATTTGTTTTAAGATATTTTGTAATAGTTTTTGTATAAATACTTTACAATTCAAAGTATGTAGGGTGGATTCTTAGACATTTCTATATACTTTCTTGATCAAAGACTATAAGCTATTGTATCACTGTTTGGACCAGCAAGCTGGATTAATGAATAAAGCCAAGAAATTTCATAGGATTCATGTGTAGTGCAAAATATACACAAGTATTTTCTCTTGTGATTGTTATATTTCTTTTAAACGTACTTCCATAATCTTTAATGTATCTGAAATCTGAATGCTACAATTTGGAATAATATCTTAGAATTTGCTTCATTGCACTCTGTTTTAACTATTATGCATTTTAATGTTTTATGCTAATTATCTGAGTTAAGGAATTCTTCATTGCTCCTTAGCTTAGGTAATTTCCATCTGATCTATAGTAAAGGATTCTTAATTGTCCTTTGCTCATGATTAACCTGTGTTCCTCATTTTTATCCCAGATTGAGGATTCTTAAGTGCTCTCTGACCCTGGTTAAGATCATTTAACCCATCCGACCTAAAGACCTACAGTTCACTCTGCTAGCTTGCCCTTTGAACACTCCCTTTAATGATTTAATCCTAGTTCTAGTGCCCTTCTTCGACTCCATAGCCCAATGCTCCAATGACTTCATTCTATCGACCTGTTTTAAGGATCCGACCATCCAACCTTTAATAGAAGTCAAAACCCCCTGAACTTCAAGAGAAAGCTTAAGATCTCAGCAAACAAAGCTAAATCATATAGAGAGAGCCCTCTCTAAGTCATAGGTTGGCTAGAGCCTATACTTAAAATATTGGTTTGTGGTAACCTCGGTCTTTTCCTTGTTCTGATAACTTCTAGGGAAAAATGTTGAGTGATAATATACACAAAAACATATATACACAAACAAAATGTTGATATATATTTTTGGTTATTTTTTGTTAAATCCACAAAAAAATTATTAGAAATAAATATAAAAGGATTCAAGAGAAGGATTAAAAAGGAAAAACAGGTACAATTTAACCAATCCAACAACAACATAACCTCAAAAAAAATTTATATACCCATGCAATTTCTTCCAAATGGTCAATTTACTTATTTTACCAATCAACAAATCTGTTCAGATGATCAATAAGTAGAACAAAGAACTTATTAATCTACATATAAAAAATTGAAAGAAACAACAATAGTTATAGAGAACTAATCCTCTTTCTATGAAAGACATTCCAAAACGCTAAGATCTACTCAAGACAAATACCTTGAAAATGATAACAACTTCAATCATTCCTCGTCTTTATTTCTAAATGTAACATATTCATGGTCTTCCATTTTAGCATAATGTTGAAAATAAAAAGGCAGTTAAATACGCAAACCATTTATCGACTTCACTCTTGATATAGTTATAAACACCAAACTCTACCTCTAGCTATCTCCAATATCTACAGTGGCTCGTTACAAAGTCACTCACTGGGATTTTTGAATTGTCAATGCTCATGTCATTTTCAATGGCATCTTTCTAATATTTCCACTAAAAATAGGCACAATCAGCAGAACATTTGGGAAGTCATTATTAAAGGGAACACCACAACACTTTTCAAAAATAACTATAGCAAATTATGGAAGTGGAGGCGTCTTCAAACCAAGTGCATAGAAAATATCTTCAATTTATCCAAGTGCACCATTAACTAGCCTAACCTCAACCCAAAAATTAAATGTTAACATCATGTGCTCTCCATGAAATAGAAACACTTCACACTCCAACACATCATCATCATTGTCTCCAAATTCTATTCTTCTAGTACATTCTGGAATACATCTTGTAATAGGACAATTTAGTTATTTAAACACCTTTTGGTTGTGCAAATTGACGATATTATTTGTTGCAAAAAAGTGAATAAAAGAACAAAATAAATTATTTTCCTCTTGATCCAAGAAACTATCGACACACATCATAAGTAGACCCCTTTTAGCAAGAAAAGTCTCTGCATTTCTAATATTGGTTAAAAAATTGCAAAAATACACCTATCTTGAATCATCTCCTTGTTGCGTATAATTTTTTTCCAAAGTCACAACAATGTTGAACCTTTCCCACAAAAAATCCTAGTTGTTCTACCTACATACAAGGGTTATCCTTGATAGGAGGCAGCTGACCAAGGTCAACCACAAGAATGAGAGACCTACCACCGAAAGGAGAATCTTTGTTTTCAGGAAAGGATTTTCGCAAGTGAGAATGTCTTTGTTTTAGTAGACTTGGACCTATAAATCTCATCTCATCAATCAATATATAGTGAAGAAGCCTCATTTCTTCTTGAAAGAATCCTAGATCCTAGCCATACAACACTTTCATATCTTTTATAGGAATTTGCAAAGAAAAATGTTTTGTTTGCCCATGAATGTTAAAAGAAGCTATACCAATTGGAGCGAGAAATAATAATGCACTTTCATCAGTCGTTGTTGAAGTAGAAAGAGCATGAAAAATACAATGAAAGAGTGAATATTTCCCAGTTCCAGTAGTACAATGAATAATCATTTTCATACCACAATCATTCCCACCACTAACAAATTGCCGAAAGACAACCTCAAAAGTAGTTATTTGTTTTTTTGATAGACACTCATCAAATATTGATCCATGACCTAAATGATAGCTCAAATTTCAAAGTGTTTGAAAGATTTTGGAACCTAAGTGATCGGATAGATCTCGTCTTCCTGGTTTCAGCACCGTGAACGGTTCAAAAAACCAATACCATATGAAGGAGTTATCACAATTTGAAAAGTCCAGTAAACTACAATTTATGGACATTTGACCAAGATCAATTTGGTTTTGGAAATATTAAAAAAACAAATCAAGCGCTAAACCATTCCTTAAGCGTATTTCTTAAAAGTGTGAATTAAGCATGTGGGTAGTATTTGGAAAGTGGTTGTGTGCCCTAAAGGCTAGAAATGGTATTTCTAAAATTCACGTGATTAACTAATTAGCGTGCAACACGTAGCACGAGAAAACCACTTGCCTTGTGTGCTCTTGGTCTGATATTGGTTGTGCAAGATTTCATGCAAGATTGTGTGACAACCATTCGACTCGACGGGTCACATCAATGGTGGAGATCATCTGGTTTAGTTGGCAATATTTGTTGGATCGAGTAGGATAGATCGACAGTGGAGATTCCACTATTTGAAATGCTTCTGGTGAGGATTATCCCTAATCACTGAGAATATACTGCCGCATATGCATGCTAAATAGTTAATGTAACAGTCACCTCCAACGGTTTAGTTTGGCGGAGTGGCTAAAAAGTAAATTATGCTATATTTAGCTCGAGTTAAGTGTAGTTCACCAAATGGAGTGGAGTATCTGTAGAGGATATTGGTTAAATGCACTCCAGGAGCAATTTTCAACCGGAGAGAGAGAGTGAAACATGAGGCTAGCTAGGCTAATTGGAGCCTTCTAAAGCCAATGGAATAGTCTAGAGAATCTCAGGAAGTCATCTTCATAGATATTTTTATCTAGAGAGATTTTGGAGCTTAGGGCCACCAAGGGTTGGAGGCAGTTGTAGGAGCTACCAGTACTTGTTCTTAGCGAACCAACAATCATTCCTACTATAATAAGACTTTTGAATACATTGTAGGGATTTTCAGAACCATTCGAAGACTTCTAATCAGATGTTTAATGTAGCCCAGTGCCAACAGTGGAGGAAGGCCTAGTTTGGGGATTGAGAGCTCATTTTGAGAAAATTTTCAGTGTTTTTTCAGTGTCTGATATGTGCTGGAGATAGTAGATGATGTTTAAGAGATAGTTAAAGAATTCTGAAGGAGTTATTGCCATCAAGAAGCTCTGGGTAGCTTAGAGAACTGATTAAAGGAATCAAGTCTAAGAGAGCTTAGATCTCTTTGCAGAGTAATGACAGCCATGATAGGAATATAGATGGTATTCTAAGCCCATTGGTTCAGTTCACTAACCATTGGAGTTAAGTTTGGAACTTGTAAAAGAAAATTTTCCATAATCCCAAAGAGACATGTCAGGATGTAAAAATATTAAGGAGACATAGCCCACGATATTTGGGTGAACTCCTAGATTAAATTTTTTGCTATGTGCGGTTGTTTATTTGTTGCATTATATGGTTCTTATATGTGTTTAATATCAGCGGAAACAAAAGGACTTAAATCACTTAAATAGCTAAAAGAAAACACACATCTCTTTCAAGTATTTAATTCTGCGAATGTCATATATAAGCAAGATCATTTATTTGTTAACTCAGTGGGAGGTTCTTGTAAACATAACAATTGATCAAACCCCCATTTCAGATCAGGTGGTTTCAAAGAAGGTTGCCTGATTGATAGAGCAACAGGTTGCTTGATTGACAGAGCAATAAGTTGCTTGATTGACAGATCAGTAAGTTTCTTGATTGATAGAGCAATAGGTTGCTTAATTGACAGAGAAATAGGTTGCTTGTTTGACTTGAAAGGTGTTTAAACAGTGCAAAGGATTTGTTTGTTTGACTGTTGTTTGAGTTTGCAAAGGTGAAGGGAAAGATATTGATAGCTAAGTCCAGGAAATGTCAAGAAAGAATAAGGGCTGAAGGCATTCTTCTTACCCAAAGAACCTTAAGGAAACACTTCAAGAACAAGAGCGTTTGTTTGCAAAAGCATGCTTGAATAAGAGTTTGACTCGATGACCATTAGTTCTTTGAAACCTTTGTAAATTTTGTTGAAGTTATTTTGTTCATTTCTATAATGAAAACTTCTACAAGTGAGTTTTCAAAATCCTCCTTCACAAGATTCTTTGATTAAGATATGAAGTGATACTTGTTCATCATGATGGATATGGTGAAACAAATGTATGAAGATGAAAGGAAGAGCACCAAACTTTGAGAGTAGTTGAATTCCATGAAGGAAGAGAAGCAGTTGTTTTTTGACAAACTGCAGGAAATGGAGAGCCAACTTCATATTGCAAATATGAACCTAGAGAGGATGCATGAGTTGGAGACACAACTCCTTGTTGCCAAAGAAACCTTAGTCAAGCATCAGTTTTAATAAGAGGTAAACAATCCTAGTTTGTCTTCAATTTCCTCTAGGAATGTTTGTTGGTTCTTTTCAAAAACATACAAGAGGCATAGGGTCCAAGTTGATGTACAAAATGGGCTATGAAGGAAAACGATTAGCCAAAGGTGCAAAAGGCATGGTTGAACTAGCAATGGTTGAGGAAAGGCCTAAGTATTTGGGTCTTGGCTATGGGCAATCTTATGGAGAAAGTTCCATAAAGGAAATTGAAATAGTTCACAGAAGGAATTTCATTTTAGCTTCTCTACCTCAAGTTTGTAAAGATTGTATTCATGGGGAATGTAATTGTTTGAAACATACTTTGCAAGAAGAAGGTGTTCATAAGCAAGCACTCGAACAAGGGAGCTTTGAAAGCTCTCAAATCATTGAAGAGATTGATGGTGTTCCGAAAGGAGCCACTTCTTCATTCGATTCACCCTCTCCTGAAGGCAACAAATGTGAAAGAGGAAGGTATAAATATGATTTCAATCACATTTCTTTTGATCATGTTAAGCATGGTAAATTTCCAAATAAGTATTGGAAAACAATTGCATGTTCCTTTTGTGGTTTGGTTAACCATAGTGTTTCTAGATGATGGAAGAAAATGGCCACATACAGGAAACTTTTGAAGAAAAGGAGGCAAGAAGCCAAAGGTCCATTGGACAAGGAAAAGTATGTTGTAGAAAGGATGAACATGTGTTGCACTTATTGCCATAAACAAGGACATATTTTTGAAAAGTGTTGGGTTTTGAATCCAACAATGCTTCCATGAAATTTGAAGAAAGTCGAAAAAGAAAATGGCAAGAATGGAAAGGAAGTTTCCATAATTGATGTGTTTCATGATTATTCACATGTTGATGTCAATGTGCAGTTAAGGAAACACCTTTGATGTGGATTGGTAAGTAATGGTTAGAGTTCTCATCCAATTAAAGGTTGCATGTCTTTTGATTTGATACATTTCTTTGCCAATGGAATGTAAGTTGCATGGTTTTACCAAAATGGTGAATAAAAAAGTTGAGCATGAGACTTGCTTTATTGCAGCAAAATTATATTCATTTCAGCTTTGTATGTACATTTACATATGATTAAGGATCTTGCACTTATGATTGTGCTTGAGAGAAAGTTGAGGAATGGAATACATGCATGACAATGGTATGTATGAACAAAGGAATGTTGATGATTTCATTTTATTTGAACATGTATTTGTAATTGACTTGATGGTGGAATTCACAAGAGGTGGAATTCATTCTACTTTGAAAAAGAATCATCAAGTTCTTTTGTATATGCTTGACTTGAAGAGTGAGCTGTTTGAAAAAGGTATGTTTTTGTCATCTTGTGATTTAGTTGATCATTTGTACACCCAAATGTAAGAGACATGACAATGATTCACATGATGTGAATTTATGTTGTCAAGTTGTTTTTTTGCATTATGTTGTTTTTGGAAAGATGTCAGAAGAAGATTTGCAGCAGCAAAAGTTGCCATAGAAATGGCTTGGTAAGAAGTGGTTTGACTTCTTGACCCGATAAAACATACTTTCATTGGTACATATGCAAATTTTAGTTAAGTATGCATATATTACTGATGTAATCTCATGGTTGTTTGAGCCACCTTGGGTCGATGATCAAGGAAGCGATGTTGAACTACCTTCTATAAATTTCTCAACAAAATTTTCGAATGAGTTCAAGTAATATAGTTCTTAATAGGAGCACAAGCGCCTTAAGGAAGGGAAGTGTCGACTACCTTTAAGTTTTGGTTCAAAGGCGCTAGCCATGCAAGGCAAGTGTATGGAGTCTGAAAAGAAGAGGGTGTTGTACTATCATTTACTATAAAGATTAGTATATTAGTCTTTTGGGGTCCAAAAGATTCCTAATGGGAAGGAGTGATTAGATATTGATCCATGACCTAAATGATAGCTCAAATTTCAAAGTGTTTGAAAGAGTTTCGAACCTGAGTGACTAAATATATATTGTCTTCCTAATTTTGGTGCCATGAATGGTTCAAAAATTCGATACTGTATGAAGGAGTTATCGCAATTGGAAAAGGCCAGTAAACTACAATTTATGGACATTTGACCGAGATTAATTTGGTTTGGGAAATATTAAGAAAAATGAATTAAGCACTAAATCGTTCCTTAAGCGTCTTTCTTAAAAGTGTGAATTAAGAATGTGGGTAGTATTTGGAAAGTGGTAATTGGTTTCTCACATGCCCTAAAGAATGGAAATGCTATTTCTAAAATTCACATGATTAACCTTAGTGTGCGACACGTAGCATGAGAAAACAACTTTTCTTGCGTGCTCTTGGTCTGATATCGGTCGTGAAAGATTTGATGTGAGATTGTGTGACAGCCGTTCGATTGGACTGGTCACATCGACGGTGGAGATCGTCTGATTTAGTTGGTGAGAGGACAATGTGATATCCATTAGATCGAGTGGGATAGATTGAAGGTGGAGATTCCACTATTTGAAATGCTTCTGTTGAGGATTATCTCTAACCATCGGGATTATACCACTGCATATGCATGCTAAACAGTTAATGTAACAATCATCTTTGATTTTTTAGTTTTGTGGAGTGGCTAAAAAGGTGATTATTCTATATTTAACTGGAGTTAAGTGTAGTTCACCAATTGGAGTGGAGTATCCCTAGAGGATATTAGCTAAATGCACTCGAGCAACAATTTTCAACCAGAGAGAGAGTGAAACAAGAGGATAGCTAGGGTAATTGGAGCCTTCTGAAGACAACGAAATAGTCCAGAGAAGCTGAAGAAGTCATCTTCATATAGATTTTCATCCAATGAGATTTTGGAGCTTAGGACCACCAAGAGTTGGAGGCAGTTGCAGGAGCAACTAGTACTTGTTCTCAACTAACCAATACTCATTCCTGACTGTAATGATCCTTTTGAGTACATTGCAAGGATTTGTAGAAGCATTTGAAGACTTTTAAAGGAAATTTTAATGCAGCCCAGTGCCAAGCATGGAGGAAGGCCTAGTTTGGGGATGTAGTGATCATTTTGAGAAAAAATTTAGTTTATTTTCTGTGTCTAATATGTGCTAGAGACATTAGATTAGATTGCAGACACAGTTAAAGAATTATGAAGGAGTTAGTGCCATCGAGAAGCTTAGGGTGGCTCAGAGCACTGATTGAAGGAATCAAGTATAGGAGAGCTTGATCTGTTTATAGAGTAATGGCAACCATGACAGGGATATAGATGGTATTCTAAGCCCATTGGTTCAGTTCAATAACCTTTGGAGTTATGTTTGGAACTTGTAAAAGAAACTTTTCCATAATCCCAAAGAGCTAAGTCAAGATGACAAAAGCTCAACAAGACGTAGCCCACGATATTTGGGTGAACTCTTAGATTAAATTTGTTGTTATGTGTGGTTGTTTGTTTGTTGCATTACATGGTTGTTATATTTGTTTAATATCAATAGAAACAAATGGACTTAAAGCACTTAAAGAGTTAAAAGAAAACAAACACCTGTTTCAAGTATTTAATTCTGCGAATTTCATATATAAGCTAGATGATTTATTTGTTAACTGAGTGGGAGGTTCTTGTAAGCATAAAAAATTATCAAACCCTCATTTTAGATCAGATATGAAGGAGACAAAAAAGTCTCCCTAACCAAGCTCCCATTCACAAAAACTGCAGACTAAGAATATTTTATTAATGGATCCTTTTTCAAATATTCATTTCGGACCATTGATTCCTTCTAATTATAATGGATATCAAATTCCCTTCTACCAATATTGTCAAGGTATGAAAGGCTTACATTACTTGGACAAACTATCTCAGAAAAAACATGCCACTCTTCCAAGCCTCCATTGAAAATTTCTTCATGTATAAGTGGTTCAACATATTCTTCATCACCTCCATCTCGCAAAGGGGATCGATCAACATGCCACATGCGATATCTCAAATTCCACCAATTCTGAATGATACTTTTAGTTGAAACCCCTATATCGGAAGAATTGTCATGGAATAATCTCTTCTAACTCAACATCAGGAACAACATAAAATCATGGCCGAACACAAATGATATCATGGTTATCTTGTGGTCTCCACTACTTCTAACTATGATTGTGTTGACAGTGTTGGACCTGCCAATATTTAGGGGATCTCCCGGGTATGAATTCCCAATCAGACCTCACACCGTTTGGTGTAGGAGTCCCATCCAATATAAAGTTCAAGTTGTCAAATCCTTAAATATTTTCCTTGGCTGTAGCTATCAACATAAGGGTGTGATGCAATGGTGTCTTAGAAAAGCAAGGGATGTGTGCCTAGAGAGTGTGTAGTTGTGACTGTGTCAAGGTTCTTCCACTGCAAATGGGGGGAGAAACATGAGCATCTAAGTGAGAGAAAATAGTACCACCCAAGAAGAGACACACATGAACCAGAAGGATTCATCTAAAATCCAATAGAATAGTCCACAATCAATGCGACGGTCGCTACAACCAACAAAGAGGGAAATATCTCTCTAGTATCACTAGTACAAATTGGCTAATTAATTACTAAAAAGGTAACTAAAATTTTCATATAAATGATCATTTTTCAGTCAGTGACTAGTGGAAGCTAATTTACAGTATCTTTTAATGTGACCAACGTTTAGTCCTTTTTAGCTTATTCATTAATTGGTTGTGTCAATTTTATCGTCTAGTAGTATATTTAGTCATCAATTTAGTCATTGATTTAATCATTAATTGCCACAATTAATGATCAAATATAGGAAAAAATATATTACTACATGATCACTGAGAAAACCAATTAATGACCAAAGAAATATGATGAAAATATTTCTCTTGTTATAAGATATTATAAATTATCTACCAATATTCAATATATATGCAAATTTTAGTCATCGTTTGGAAATAATTAATGACTAGAGAAATATAACTAAAGTTTGGTCGCATTATAAGATATCATAAATTAGCTACTAATAGGCATATATATGAAAAATTTAGTCGTCTTTTGGAATCACAAATTTATCATTTGCAATAGTCATTTTTCTTTTTTTGGTAGTTTCATATTCATTATATAAATGACTAATTTATTAGTTTATATTTATTTCCTTTAATTTCATTAATAATCATTGTAAATGACTAATTTTGTCATATATTCATTTTATTTGTATTCATCATCAATCAATATAAACTACTAATTTAGTAGTTTTAGATTGATTTTATGTGTTCATTATTAACCAACATAAATTAATTAGTATGATTTTGCTACTAAACTTAAAAAATGTCATAAAATGTGCATGTTCATCTAATATGAAAATGTAGAGTTTCATATTTTAATTACAATACTAAATAATATCAAGTGCATCTATAAATAATTTAAATGACATAAATTATATTATATGAAGTGTTAAAGTATTACAATATGAGTTTCCAACTTAATATTGGTTGAACTACAATTTACACATGAAATGATGTTTCGTCACTTCAAAACATTATCATTGTGTTGCCAAGGCATTACAAGTGAATTACCCAACTCTCAAGACTTGACAATCAATCTCTATGTATGTGCCTTATGTAGTACATTCAATCTAAAAGTATCACTAGACTGCTTCTCTTCTCTCTATTTTTGCATTTGTCGCTCTAGTGTTATTGCTCTCAACCTCTTTCTTTAATTCCTACTTCTTAGCATCAATGTCGAGTTCATTTTATGAAAGAAAAAGAAGATACCATGCAGAGTATACGACATGAAATATAATGAACAGTAGAAAAGAAACTAAACTAGGCTATAAAGATTTTATAAGACATATACCTCAACATCGGTAATATCAAATCGATTTTTCCCCATACAAACAAGAAACTTGAACAAGTTTCTTCAGTTGGGTGATAATGGCCACTATAATGTGGCCAGATGACCTATATAAGCAAAGCAAATAAAATGTCACCATATAAAAAAACACCTTAGTAACTTAGTATTCAACCTTTAGGGAAAGCTTAGGCACAATCATGCTACTAAGTTGCATGCTAAAAAGTTCAAGTTGTAGATAACTTGTGAAAACAAATAATATGAGGTCTGATATTTAATCCTTGTCATTTTATGTGCAACAACATTTCATTTTCTAATGCATGAACTTGGTCAAGTATACAAAAAACATCTCCTCAAATAAAAACATGAAAGTAAAATTTTCTGATAGCCACGAAAATCTTCTAACAAAAAATAGTTATAAGGATTCCAATCAATATCCTGTAATACTAATTTCATCTTCAAGCTTTGGTTCTTGTTTAAATTGACATGATAACAAGTATTTTCAATTTCATAGTTAATAGACAAAACAAAATCATAAGAAGTGTTCAAAATACAATCAAACAATAAAGAGAGGATATCATGGAATGGAAATCACAATTATAAAAAATATGTTTACCTTTCCACCGATGTCTTGTCTGGCATTCTTAAAAAAAAAAAATTCCTTCCCAAAATAACCATGAGGTGAAAGAATCACAAGATTAAAAATGATAGGAATCCTACCATAAACATTTCCAAATTTGATGGCTCATGTGCCTAAAGGACCTCTAACAACAAACGAATCACATTCAATACATGTTATGCATTGTATCCCCATCATTTTTCCAATCACATTTCCTGTAACTTGCCCACAACAAAGTGAAGTAACAATCAAACAAAGGCATTGACATTTTTTTATCTTTTATATCTATAAAATTTGAATCTCACTTGTTTCAAGAACATACTAATTCATATTTAAAGTCTTCTTGACATATGAGAAGGTACCAATCAAGCATGACATCAGAAAAATCGACCTCAATGATGTTCTCAAACTCTTTCTACAATATATTTTTCTTGCTATGATATCTTGGGTATAAGAAAGAACATATCTGGAAAAAGGAGGTCCATATATTACTTATGTTTTACCTATGTATATGGTGTATTCTTAGGCAACTTTTTAATATGTTCCTCCGCCTTTACCGAAGTGAATTGTAGCTTGGCTAAACTCAATATCCTTTGATTCAATATCAATTTCTGCAAGATAAATGTCACACATTATTCTTTCCTATTTCTCAACATGCTACATATGATAAATTAAAAGTCACATAAAACCAAGAGAAAACCCTTTTCTAAGCAAAACAAAAAAACAAACAATGCCTCTAATAAAACTTCATTCTAATATCCATAGATGAAAAGAAAGTGGAACATTTTTGCTGCTTGACTTTGCCTATTTTTGTTATGAAAGTGCTCGAGCTTCAGGAACCAACAAATCTGAGGGAATTTGTAAATGTGAAAAAAATTATGTTGACCTTTGTAGACTTATTCGAAATCATGTGAATGATGACATTTTTGGATGTGTTAAATACCATAATACGAAATGGCCACATTGGATGCAGAGATTAAATATAAAGTTGTTTGGATATGGTATGTATTCTAATAAATTACATTACAATGACTACCATGGGCCTCCATGGGTTACAACTCCTCAATATGTTAGTCTTGATGAGGAAAGAGATATGGAAACAATAAGTATGGGTAGTCATATTTTGTATGGTGGATATCTTCAAACCAAAGTTGTCATCTTAATGAACCTAGGCTCTAATATGCACTAGTAGAAAATGAGAAATTATTGACTAGGTGACTAAAAACGATAGTCACCACAACCTTTCCAAGTGAAATACTACCAAAAATGAACGCTTTTAAGTGACTCAACTAAGAATGGCTAACATAAATGACTAATTAGTCTCAACTTAAAATATACAACTAGATAATAAGTAATACAAGTAAAGATGACTAACGTGAATGACTAATTTAGTCTAGGAACAAAAATATGAATCCCTAACAAGTACTAAAATAATACAAATCCAACATTTATGTTATTCATTTTAATTATCACTTAAACAATCTAAAGTTACATGTGATAGGGGATTTAAATGCTGTTATATATTGACTGAAAGTTTATACTTCATTAAACACTTCTTTATTGGATCACTAGATGATTATAACTGTAGGAATTTACAGGGTAAGTTCCTCAGACAGAACACCAAAAGGAAACTGCTCACAAACAGATCACAGATCAATACACTAGTATTTTGACGTGGTTAAAACCCTCAGAGAGGGAAACATTCCATGGCCTGTGCCAATGTGGCTACTACAGGCAATTTATTAATAAAAGAATGAAAATTTACATAAGCTTCTCTCATACACGGTTAACCTACAAATGACCCTCCATGCGCTTTAAATAGAATTCATGGACCAATCTGGTGTCAAGCCATGGATCAAGTGTCGGTAATACCAAGGAGAGAATGAACCATCAGATCACTACATATCGTGACCGTCGGATTGTAAGTTACAAATGTACATAGTAAAGAAAGACACTTTACCTAACTCTATACTAGACCAAGTTATACTTAACTATTCCTACGTGTCGGAATATCCTAACATCCCCCCTTAAGAACAACTTGGGATAGGATTGAAGGATTTACAAATATGACACAATAGGAGAAGGAAGGAGGCACTAGAGCCTATCCCCCCTTAGTGACAACTTCCTGAACTCCAAGCATATATCGAAGTTTAGTGAACTTCGCCTCTGTGAGAGCCTTTGTGAAGTTGTCTGCAACCTGATCATCTGTTGAACAATATTGCACTTCAAGAACATGGTCATGAATGAGCTTTCTGATGAAGTGCATGTGAAGTTCAATGTGTTTGTTGCGTTGATGCTGAACTGGATCTTTGCAAAGCTGAATGGCACTTTGATTATCACACCAAAGTGTAGTCGGATGCTGCTGCTCAAAGCCCAATTCTGATAGGATCTGACGAAGCCACAAGGCTTCCTTACTAGCTTCCACGGCACCACGATACTCTGCTTCTGCTGACGAAAGAGAAATGGCAGCCTGTTTCTTACAAGCCCATGTAATAGGTCCTGAACCAAGAGTGAAGACATAACCGGCAGTAGACTTCCGATCATCAGGGTCACCAGCCCAATCGGAATCAGTGAAACCAACCAATAGAGGAGATGCTTTAGCACTGTAATGAATGCCAAACTAAACTGTACCTCGAACATAACGAAGTATTCGTTTAGCTGCTTTCCAATGACTTTCACGTGTGGTTTGCATAAACCGAGCAACAAGGCCAACAGCAAAGGAAAGATCAGGACAAGTATGGGTTAAATACAAAAGTTTTCCTACAAGTTGACGGTATAAGGTAGCATCAACTTCAGGGGAAGTACAATTGACTGAAAGTTTAGACTGAAGGGAGAAGGAGTTGGCTTACAATCTTCCATGTGAAAATGGTGTAGAAGATCACAGGCATACTTGGATTGGGAGAGGAAAATACCTTCCTTGGATTGCAAGACTTGAAGACAGAGAAAATAATGTAAGTGTCCTAAGTCTGTCATTTCAAACTTCTTTTTAAGGCTGGACTTCACATGGTTAATAAGGTTGGGATCACTACCAGTGAGGATAAGATCATCAACATAAAGAACAAGAATGATAAGAGACTTGCCCTCTTTCTTGGTGTAGACAGTATGGTCAGAATGACAACTAGAAAAGTCAGATTCTAAAAGAAAACTATCCATTTTGGCATACCAAGCCCGAGGAGCTTGCTTGAGACCATAAAGGGATTTCTTAAGACGACATACAAGGCTGGATTCTGTTTGTATAAACCCAATAGGTTATTCCATGTAGATTTCTTCATGCAAGTCCCCATGCAAGAAGGCGGATTTAACATCCATCTGATTGACTTCCCATTTGAAAGAGGTAGCAAGGGAAAGAACAAGGCGGACAGAGTTCATTTTGGCAACGGGGGAAAAGGTTTCAGTATAATCAATTCCTTCAACTTGTGAAAAGCCCTTAGCAACAAGTCGAGATTTATGTTTATCAACTTTCCCATTTGGCCCATACTTGGTTCTGTAAACCCATTTGCATCTAACAAGTTTGGTAGAGGAACAAGATCCCATGTATCATTTTCCAATAATGAATGATATTCTTCATTCATAGTTGTGTCCCAATCTGGATGGCCTGAAGCTTCTTCAAAGGTGTCAGGATCATAATTTGCTGACACTTGAGCCAGTAAAGAAGAGGCTCTTTCAAACTGAGAACGGGTATGGCGATGATCTGTAGGATCACTGACAAGATCACCTGCTGCATCTCGAGTAGCTTGGACACATTTTGGAAGTGAAGGAGCTGAAGGAGCTGAAGGATGATCCTGAGAAGGTGGGGGAGGATTGTCATCCTCACTTTCATCATCTGAAGAAGAAATATGTTCAAAGGTGGAAGAGATAGAGAGAGGTGGCACATGCGGTGAACTAGGCTCGTAGGCCGATTTATTTTCATCAAACTTTACATCTCTTCTAATTATAACATTTTTGGACTTAAATGGAATAAGTCTATATGCTTTTACATCTTTAGAATATCCAACAAAGATACATTTTTCACTTTTCGGTTCTAAAGCTTTACGTTTTTCATCTGGAATATGGGCCCATGCTTCACTTCCAAAAACACGAAAGTGACTCACATCTGGTTTAATAGAGCTCCATGCTTCTTCTGGAGTGATGTTCTTTAAAGCTTTAGTAGGAGTACGATTTAGTATGTAATTTGCACAGTTAATTGCTTTTGCCCAATAGTTAAGACTAAGTTCTTTAGATTGAAGCATACAATTAGCCATTTCTTTTAAGGTGCGATTCTTCCTTTCAGCTACACCATTTTGTTGTGGAGTATATGGAACAATATGTTGCATTTGGATTCCATGCTCAGTGCAAAAGTTGATG
>APFE030459289.1:0-17204 GCA_000404065.3 Pinus taeda | reverse complement strand
GAGATTGGGCGCTACTATTTGATTCAAAGTTTAAAGACTTCAAAGGGAAATTTCAAACTCATTGGCTTGGGCCATATGAGATTGATGAAGTCTTTAGTAATGGAGCAGTCCGAATTAAGACTATTGATGAGTTCCAAACTCCTCTTATTGTAAATGGCCACCGCTTGAAGATATATCATAAGCCACTCTCAAAAGAGGACTTTGTCAAAGCATTTCAAGAAAATTCTGCAATGAGGCTAGTTGAGAAGAATTCTTCTCCTCCATCAGCCTAATCTTTGTTTCTTTCTGAATTAAAAAAATAAAAAAATAAAAAAAAATATGTGTATAAGTCGGAAAACCAATCTTGGATTGGCGGTCTTATGCAGAAAATATAAGGTGAAAATCAGGGTCACCTGACACTTTATATTTTCCAAACAAAAAAATCTCTCTTTCCATCATCATTCCATCTTCTTTCCATTTCGCTTCACTCCATATTTTTCACTCCATTTCATTCCATTCCACTTCATTTTTTTTTCCAGTTCATTCATTCCATCTCATTTCCACCAATAAAGTCCCTCTCAGGACTATTCCATTCAGATAAGTTGTTCTAATTATCTTTGTGTAGGCAGAAGAGTGTTGTTGCAGATTCCACAGCTCATACCAAGTTTCCGCAGCCAATACACTCTATCTCTGCAATCAAAGCAATTCTGTTTCAAAAAGAAAAAAATTTACAGTCAGAGGTATCATTATCAAAGAGCAGCAAGGATACATAGCACCTACAAGGCCAGAAAGCAATCAAAAATTAGCCACCATAATCAATAAAAGGGATCAAATGCAAATGTATAAAGGTATGTTCCAAATATTTAACCAATAGTTTAATATCATTTATGCATGGTTTTCAAATCGTGGTAGGAGTCACTTAATGTAATGATTGACAAGATTTTCCCACTCCTTGTCCACGATCACGCCTAATCCACCTCATCACCCTCCTAACGGTTTCCTAATTTATTTTGATTTGAACTTGATATGAGCTACTCTTCCATTAATTACTTGTACCTCAGTCACGTATACCAGTGTACTACGGCTCTACATATGATCATTTTCGCAGCCAAGTGTATGCAGCCACCCGATGTTTACAGATTTGACCGTTGCACCCGCATGCATAAACTCATAGCCGTATTGTTCTCTACCCTCATACCACCGTTTCCATTCTCACTTTCATACACCACTCTTGTTTTCACTGTAAATCCCTCTTTGTTTTTCCTCACCTCACTGTTCAAAACCTCGATCACAAGTTCTTCACCACACCGTTTATTACATTACGGTTACTCTGTTACAACCGTAATTCCCCTGTTTTCCCGTAAGCATTCTCCTCAAGCGTCCATATCCTACTGTTAGAGCTTCAAGTAAAACTGAGAGCCGAGAATGGGGAAATTGTTAAGAGTAGAACCATAGGGTTCGAAATTTTTAGAGGGTTACCCACAGGTAAAAGAAGCACTGCAGAGAGCCGAATGGTTGAAGTTCATTCATAAATTTAACAGGTACAATAAAGAGGTGACAAAGGCATTTTCCCGGTCATTTGATGGGAAAACCGTGGAGTTAGGAGACCTGCAGTTCACCATAACAGAGAGCACCCTGGCCACGGCAACCGATTTGCCTCAAAAAGGAGAATGCTGGTTCAAAAACAGGACAGTTGAAGATCAAGAGTGGAGAAATATGCTCAAGAATCCAGGTATGGATACCTCCATTTTCACTAAGGGAATCCCTATACGTGTCATTAAAGAGGAATGGACTTCATTATTGTTGCTTGTTCAAAAATTTTTAACATGTGAAGGCCGTTTCGGTGTCATGTATATATACCATACAAGAATCATGATGCACTTTATGGATGACCGTGCTATCAACCTACCTTGTTTCTTGTTAGCTAGTCTAAAGAAGATGTGTGCCACTGTTCAGAAACACGTGGGGAACATTGAACCCCACTCGTATCACCATGGACTCATTAAAATTTTAATTGAGGAGCAGTTGAAAACTAAAAATGATACATGGGAGAAGTTTCTAGTTAGAAACCATTTTCAAGAGGTAGCTGAAGCCTCTAGCAGCTCTCCTAGGATACCAAAGAAAAGTAGGAGAAGAGAGAAAGAAATTACTGCCCAGGAAACTACTGTAGACATTGAAGAAACTACCCAAAAGACTGCTGAAGAAACTGCCCAAAAGACTGCCCAAGAAATTGCCCGAGAAGAAAAGAAAAAGGGAGACAAAACTAAAAGACAAACGAGGGATAAAGGGAAAGCCATTGTGCAAGAGTCATTTCCTTCAGCTGAGCTCTCAATTGAAGAAGAATCCTAAACACTAGCTGATAGATTAGTACAACTTCAAGCCACTGGCCTCTTAAAGAGAAAACAGAAAGAGAAACATAGTGCCCAGCAAAAGAGCACTAATGTACAAGTGAGAAGAAGCAGTAGGCTGAAGGGAAAAATGAGTGTGACCAAAGGAAAACAGTCCCATTTTGTTGATTTGGGCACACCTGAAAAGACTCCAATTCAGCTAGATATTGAGCATAGTCCTCCACGAGAGGAAAGTCCCTTTCAGCAAGAAAGAGAAAGCAGTTTTCAAGAATTCGAATGAAGACCAAGACAAACACCTGACATAGACCTTGACCAGCAGAAGGCATATGATTACTTGGAGACTTTAGAGAAATCTACTGCCGGTCCAAGCACTATAGTACCTCATGATGAACAGGTCAAATCTTTAAAACAAGAGGTATTTGAACTGGAAGTCTTGAACCGGCACATTAAGCAGGAGAATGAAGCATTGAAAGAACAAAGCAAGCTGGACAAAATTGTCCACAACAACACAATGCTTCACTTTGGTCTTTGGCCGAAAAAGAATAGGAAATTGAAGAAGAAATGCAAGAAATTGAGCAGGGACTTGATTAACTTGAAGTTTAGGTGTTTGGTTAGAAAACCAAGAACAAATTTGGCAGTAAGAAGAAAAAGGAGAAGGTTGGATGTCTTGGCAGAGGCATCTGAGCATATGAACTGAAAAATCATGACAAAGTTTTGGTTGCATGAGGACATGCAACACCTTCACAGTGGGGGTATGTTGAGCCTCAAACCTGTACTCATTTACCCATCCTCCCAAAAACCTTTTCCTACTCATTTCCTTCTTTTGTCTCATTTCCTTCATCAACTTGTTCAATTCATTGCATTATAGGAATTTTTAACATGATTTGCTAATTTTGCTAATGATTGACTGCTGGTTTAGATTTTTGGTTCAAATGCTGCAATTCCGCAGCTGATACAGGATTTCCACAGCCAATCTCTGATTCCGCAGCCGATCCCAGATTTCGCAGCCATTTTCTTGTTTGCTATGATCCAGGTGTCCTCCAGAGAAAAGAGCCACATGGGCAAGTTTGTATGACTGTGTACATGGTGCGTGTGCTGTCAGCTCAACCAAACTGGCCGTCTACACCCCTAGTCAACGTCGAGGTAGCTCTGGTCAAACGGCAAGGTTGCAAATAGTGGCACGGCTCTGCGTGTTCAGTTGGAGCACATAAGTCACAGATGGCCTCTTCTTTAGCCACGAAGACTGCAGGGGACAAGAATCCAACAGCGGATTTATTAAACCATGATGACCGTTCCCTAAATCCGCGCACGGTGCTGCTGAACGTGTCTTTTTCCTAGCTATTAGTTAGCTTAGTTTACGCACAGAACAATTGATGTTCTTGCTATAAATAAAGGTTTCTACACGCTGATTAGTTAGTTTTTGGAAGTTAATCTTTTGCTACTGTAAACTTTGTTTTAAAGACTCTTTTATAAAGCGTTTACGCTCTCCACTGTGTTTTATCATGTGTTGATTTAATACCAAAAGACAGTTCTGTTCTTACCTGCGTAGCTGATCTTTTAATTGGTTGAAGTGGATGGAGGGCCCCTGACTACTACAACCATTGTACAATAGCTTTTAAATTTACTTTCCTGCATTTCTTTTTTCTTTTATTCACCATGTATATTAATGTACAATTTTCAATTATGCTTCTTTATGTTTCCGTACTTTTCATGACTGATCAGTGTGTGTTTTTACAGCTTTGTTAGGAGCCCGGGACAGTGTGCTTTTCCTTCTTTTTAACACTAGTGGCATCTGAAGTTGTCTTATCTAAACTGCCGACTTTTGCTTTGATTCTCATTAGTTTCCTTGCTTAGTTAGTTTCCTTACTTAGTTTACTTTATCAAGTTTTGTCAAGTTGCTAATCTCTTGATGGTTCTTTTTATCATAATTCACTAATTTTTATGGGACCAAAACATCATTTAATTGCAGCTTGGCTTATTTAGTTTTAGACTCATATTGCTAATTCACTCCTAACTCTTTTTCACATGATCAATTTAGCTAAAGGCGGAATGTTAAGGGAGAATTAAGTAGTGTGATTTGTCACTTAATTTTTTCATTGCTTTAGATTCAATAGAGGAGTTAGAGTAGTGTTCTTGGTTTCAACTGAGTTTTTTTTTCCGAAAGAAAAGGTTAAAACTTTTTATTAAAGAGGATAAAAAGTTTTACAAATCAACGATCAAGCACTTCCCAACAGAGGGCAGCAAAGAAAAAAACATTTAGACTTCCCAGAAACTGTAAGGGAAGTATTACAAAGTTCCGAACCAGCACATATCAGGCATGATAGTGCAAACGAAAACAAGCTAATACCCAGCCAATCCTTTGGAAAAAAGAGAGATCGCCAGCACGTAACACGCGGAGGATGGAGAACCCCGCCACTGTTGAAATACATATGGACATTGTCTATGAACCGAGAGGCCTCCTACCAGGTAGGAAAACAGCCTCTGAAACATAATTACATCATATACATAACTGTCAAGAGTGCATTAAACAGAAAAATAAAAAAGACTCGACTACAGCCAGGAGAGAGTCGAAAACGCCATTTGATTGATCGGATCGACCCATGGAGATATGAACAGAGAGCAGTCCTGAAAAAAATAAACACTGAAGCCGAGAACCTGTTACCAAAACGTTATGACGACGAGAGAGTATAAGCGGAAAGACATCATGCCGGAGGAGCAAAAGGAGGAAGCTGAGAAAAGTGTGACTGTCCCTGTCTGATTTCCTCTATGGACCAGCTGCCCAAAACTTGTTGTAAGCCTGTTTTAGAAAGCTGATCTGCAATTGAGTTTTTTTCCCTGTATATATGACAAAAAGAGATGAAGTCAAAATGGGATTTTAATGACAAGATTTCATCTAAAACAACCTGCAAGATCTGATTTTGGCAAATTGATTTCCCAAGCACCCAGTTTATAACATTCATAGAATCTCCATAAATTTGGATCCGCAAGATGTTCTGTTGTAAAGACCAACACATGAGTAGACGAAGAGCTGCCAGTTCAGTGAAATTATTTGTTCCCAAACCCAAACCCACCGATGCTTTGAGATACTGCTCATTGTTTATAAAAATGCAGATACCCACCCCGGCCCTGTTCTGTTGAGATGCCCCATCAAAAAAGGCCCATGGGAAAGATTCATTTATGATTAAGGGAACATCACGATTTGGAGCAGTGCTTTGTTCCGGAGGGGGAAGAGAAGAGTAAATAGCAGCACATTTTGAAGCCACTATTGTCGGAGGGGGAGCCAGATCTTGGAAAATGATTTTATTTCTAGACAACCACACACCCCAAAAGAAAATGGGAAGGAGGTTCCTGAGATTACTTTCAGGGTGGTCGGTCCACCATTTTCTCCAGACATCGTCCAGCAAGACTGGTTCCCAATGGGCTCTGATATTTAGCATTTTGATTAATTCCCCCCATATACAAATCGAGACAGGACAAGACATAAAAAGATGATTTATGGTTTCTCCAGCAACCTTACACAGAGGACATCTGCCCGGACCTATGAAGAATCTGTTTTGGAGGATATCCCACGTAGGGACTTTCTTCTTTAAAAGGCACCAAAGGAACACCCTTGATTTCAGGGGGCATTTAAGCTTCCACAGATTTTTGGACCACCATTCTGGAGCAGCCCACCCTTTCTGATCCATAAGATAAGCATACCCTTCTTTTGGAGAGTAAGGACCTGTTTTGCCATGCGCCCATAACAGCACATCAGATTCGGATTTTATCCTAACATTAGATCTGTGGAGTTCCTCAATAAAAGAGGCCCATTCATTATGCCATCTAAAGGCAAGACCCAGCTCCGTCGCACTCTTCCATGCCTGACCCCAAAAAGTAGACAGACCCACTTTTTCCACTTGATTTAGGGTATATAAACCTTTACTGTCAAGGTGCCTCAAGATGCCAGGGGATAGTGCATATGATTGGTTGCAGCCAACCCATGGGTCCCTGCCAATGCGAACATTTTTCCCGTCACCAACTTTCCAAGCAAGTCCCTTTTCGATCACAAAGAAGGCTTCCACCGTGGCCTTCCAGATTACAGAGGAGTGCTTCGATCTCTTGTCCTGACTACGAATCCAATCTTCCAAGGGCATTGGATCAATGTATTTACGTTTTATTACCCTTGTCCAAAGGTTTTCTGCCGTTATAAGTCTCCATCCAGACTTGGCAGCCAAGGAGAGACTAAACTCAGGTAAACACTTGATACCCCAACCACCCCAAGCTTTCGGTCTAGCAATCTTCTCCCATGCCACCCACGGGAGAACAGATTTCTCACTTGAACCAGCCCATAAGAATCTGCAGCACAAACGTCTAATTTTTTCCAAAATACCTTTGGGTATCCAAGTCAAAGCAACCCAATAGACCGGAATTGCTAAAAGGACTGATTTTAACAAAGTCAATCTACCTGCTCTTGAAAGCCATCTGAAACTCCAGTGCGATATTCTTGCTTCTATCTTTGCAATTAACCAGTTCCAGTCCACTTTTTTGTAGCCGTCCGGTTTTAACCAAAAACCCAAGTATTTAAAAGATGTGTCCAGAGATTGGGATTGGAAAGGGAAAAGATTTGACATCACATTGCAATCTCTTCTATTGAAACCTGCCACACAGACTTGAGATTTCCCAGAATTTATCAGCATTCCAGTGGCTTTCATAAAAAGATCAAAAATATCTTTGAACTCCTTCAATTCATTATGAGAGCCATTGGAAAAAATCAAGATATCATCTACAAATAGCAGGTGAGAAATATAGAGGTTGATGGCAACCTCTATACCTTTTATTTTGTTTGACCTTCTGGCACTGTGAATCAACCTGCTGAGCCCTTCAGCCACCAGCAAGAAAAGAATAGGAGAGAGGGGACAACCTTGGCGGAGGCCCCTTTGACTTTTGAAGAAAGGGGATGCCGCCCCATTGATCAAGACCGCGAAACTGACATTTGTGATACGTCCCATAATCCAGCTTATGAAGGAGTGGTTAAACCCCAGATGAGTGAGCAGTAACCGAAGATACAACCAATTTATGCGATCATAAGCCTTAGACAAATCAATTTTGAGGATCACACCTTTCTTCCTCTTTTGTTTGACACTATGGATGACTTCTTGAGCAACCCCAATAGCCTCGTGAATTTGTCTTCCTTCCAGGAAACCGAACTGCTCCATTGATATGTTTCTGGACAGGATGGGAACGAGTCTGGAAGCTATCACCTTTGCAATGATTTTATAAATGCAATTGCAAAGCGATATAGGCCTAAAATCTTCAAAAGACTCCGGAATATCTTTCTTTGGAATTAGATCGATAAAGGTAGCGTTGAAGGGTTTATAAATTTCTCCTCTCATCCGGGACTCTTCCACAACATCAGCTAGATCAGAACCAATTAAATCAAAGAAGTGGAGGAAAAGTTCAACTGACCAACCATCTGGCCCGGGGCTTTTGTATTTTCCCATAGATTTCATAGCGGCCTCAACCTCATCCTTAGAAATAGGGGCAGATAAATCGTCCATACCCTCCTCAATGAATCTTGGGAAACATTGAGCTGTCCTTATGATTTCTGCAATTGTAGTCCCACCAGGGTCCGAGAAGATTCTCTGGAAATGTCTCTGACCCAAACTCGAGAGGTCTGGGAAAGATTTTACCTCCCTACCATCTTCATCTTTAAGACTCCAGATAGTATTAACCGATTTTCTGCCTTTTGCAAAGTTATGAAAGAACCGAGTATTTTCGTCTCCTGCTTTGAGCCAAATAGCTCAACTTTTTAATCTCCATTCCTTTTCCTTTGCCAGGAGGATCTGGTTTTGAGTTTTTTCAAGAGATATTATTCGGTCTTTGGAGGACTGAGAGGAGTACCCATCCGAACCCATACTTTCCAAAGACTTCAGTTCCTCACTGATTTTAATCATTTGTTCATTCTGAATTTTCTGTCTTTCTTTTGCCCGTGTTTTAGTCGCTTTCTTAAGGCGCTTTAAGTTCTCCATGAATAAAAATCTCTTACTCTCTTGGGGGTTCCTGCTATTGCAGATCCAAGTTGATTTAAATAGAGAGTTGAAAGAGGGTTCTTCCAACCAAGAGGAGTTGAATTTAAAAGGGGCAGGGGGCTTTGGAGGGGGGCATGAGAGATCCAGAAAAATAGGGAAATGATCAGAATTACCAGTTGTCTCAACCCATTGCCGGAATAGGGGCACATTTCTAAGAAAATCTTCTAAGATTAGAAAACGGTCCAACCTCTTAGCGATCTTGTCCTCCCCAACTCTTCTATTCCTCCAAGTGGGCATAAGAGAAATCGGGGAAGGGTCAATCAGATTGTGGTATTTTAAAATTTGAATAAAAAAATCCGTTAGAGGATCCTCCCTGGCAGAAGGACCCCAGGCTTCCGCTCTGCCGAAGGAGAAGTTTAGGTCTCCCCCCACCACCATCAAGGGCATTTTCATCAAGGATTTTTCAAGAATGTCCAGCCAGAAAGCTTCCCTTCCTTGACAAGGACCATAGATGTTTACAATTTGAAAAGATGAGGGAAAGTCTGGGACCAAAATCTCCATACCCATAACGTTCCTCATACCCCATTGGTTTATACATTGGATTCTTCCCTCTCTAAAACCAATGGCGAGACCCCCCGAGTGGCCTGAAGAGTCTATAGCATGGAAAATCCAGCCTGGTAACAAGGTTTTCAGGCAAGATTCCACCTCCGAACCTTTTCCCAATGTCTCTTGGAGGAAAATAATATCAGACTTTGATTTTTGTAGCCAATCTTTTAATGCCAATTTTTTAGGCTTACTGGCCAAGCCTCTGCAATTCCAAGATGATATGATCATTTTAAACCATGGACGGGGGTCTGTACTGCTCTAAGTACCCCAGGGATAGAGTGTTGCTTCCCATCCGCAACATCAAATTTGGCTTTCAGTTTAGCTTTGGAGAGATTTGATTTTCTGCCTCGTTTGCCCCTCTGAGTTTCTAGGGGAGGTGTATGTCCCAGCCCATTAAAGGACACAGTCTGATCTAACTTATTCCCCATCGATCGCAGATTATAGGGGCATGGAGAATTTTGAACCGGGAGAGAAAGGGGCGGCCAGTTATGATCACACTCGAGATCTAGAACTGACTTTTCCACAGTGAAAGAATCAATGACTTGGGGCGGAACAACAGTAGGTCCTTCGTTCAACTGGTTTATCAAAGAATGTATTGGTGCAGATTGTGATATATGCGAAAATAACTTTGTCGGCTCCCGATCTTGTGAGGAAATAAAATGAAGGTTTGGACACTTACCCGAAACCACCTCGCCTGGCCTACTCTGTTCCGCAGGATTGATCCGATCGTCCACCGTCTCAACATCACCCGGCAGTGGATCAACCGCCAGAGAGTCCACTTGGGGCTGGGGGTCGATTGCCGCATCCTCGGACTGTTCACCCGAAGCAACCGGTACCGATTCTCCCTGAGGCGCCGTGGAATCCTTTTCCTGAGTAGCTTGGTGCTGAGAATTCCATGGATCTCTGGAAACTTGTGATCTTCTGAAGCGCCTTCTCCTTCGAAGAAGCGGGCAGTGATTTGCGAGGTGGCCAAGATCATGGCAAATATGACAACGAAACGGCAGATGTTCATAGTCAAGAATTTGATCAAAGACATATTGCTTATACTGAAGAGGGATAGATTTGGCGAGCCCTCTGCTTGTATCAAGGTTTGTTAATATGCGGGCAATTGTCTTCACCTTTGTCTCTTTAAAAGACAAATCCGCCTCCAGAAAGGTCCCCAACGTGTTCCTGATAGCCTGAAAAACCGCCTCTGTCCAAAGGAAGGAGGGTAAACCCGGTGCTCTGACCCAAACTGGAAAGACTTCTGTACTTTCCCTGATGGCATCAAACATTGGAGTCCAACGTTTTAGTAAGATTGGTATTTTCCTAATATACCAGTTTCTGCCCAAGACCCAATCAGCTGCATCCTTGTCTTCAAACTTCAACATGAACCAGCCTTTTACCAAACAACTGGCCTCAAAACGAAGAGGGTTTCCGTTATTGAAGAGTTCTTCCCCCCATGACTGGAGGTCCGCTGGAGAGAATTTCTTGCCTCTTGCACGACCAACAATGGTGCAGTCGGCAAGCTCAAGCGATTCCTCTATCGACACTTCCATATCTAAAACCAAATTGTTCCTTATTTCAAAAGCCCCAATCTGCTTCTGTTGGTTTCTCTTACCACCTCTTTTTCTTATGACTTCGTCAGAAACCCCAATGACCCCCGGGGATTCAGACCACACAAATGTCTCTTGAAACCCTTCCGCAGGAGGGGCATCCCCCAGCTGGGGTTGCTACAAATTTGACGGGCCGCCTATATGAAACTATGGGATACTGCTGTCATCAATGGGTATCCCTCCAGAGCATGGAGCTCCTACCCCAATAACAGAAAGCCCCACGCAACCCTCTGTAAGAGGAACCAAAGGGGGTTGGGGACCTAAAGGAGTTGAAATTCTTACAGTATTCAAGCCACCTCCGACCGGATTGATTATATCGCTGCCTGCAACCCGACCAGGAGAAAATGAAACATCTAACCCAAGAGACGGAGGGTTCCACGCTACCACAGTCTTACCCTTAATACCCGCTGATGAGGAACCTGGAGACGCCCCAATCTCCGCTGAAATCTCAGAGGCTCGGCCCAGAGCACCCTGCTTGAGATCCCGACCATTTTCAGAAGCTAAAACCCCAACTTGATGTAAAAATGGAGGAAAACCCGCTGTTTGATGCAGAACCTGTTCTGTCAGCTTCTGAGTGCCAAAAAAGAGCTCCACATTCTGTGATGATGTGTCTTTGCCCCACATGGACAGAATGTCTTCAATGGTCGGTTCTAAGTCTACCAATTCTCTCGGGTTAACCATAGTTAAAAAAACCACAAAGAAACAAACCGGCAGCGAAAAACAAGGGGGACGCACCGACACCCAGAGTCACGGAGAAAACAACCTCCAAGAACGTGAAGGATCCCGGAGAGAAAAACACAGCGGCGAAAAACGAAGAAAGACAGTGGGTAAAAAACAAAGGAAGAGTTCTTTAACCCTAACCCGGTTCAACCTCCAGCTGTCCGCCTGCACATTTACTGAGAGCTTTCCAAGAAACTGTTTTGACCACCGAGGTTAACGCTGCCGTTCAGCCTTCACCCTGGACCTGTACAGGAAACCTCCCAAATTCCGCGCGCCCAAACCCTAGCCCGCACCATTTTCGCTCGCCTGCTCCTCCAGCAAGGAAAGCGCTTTCAACTGAGTTAATATAGATGTCATTTTCATTCTTATCAGCAGTAAAGGTATTGGACTAGTGCCATTGGTCTTTTTGTTTGATGCTTTACTTTCATTCGAAGCTTTAATTCCGTTCCAAGTTATTGTTCAAGTTTTCTCTTTAAAATTCAAGAAGCACTTAGAAATCGCCACATACACACACATTCACTCACTTGTTTATAACTTCATCACATCACATTAGGAAGGTAAGTTAGACATAAACTAAAAACGACAAAAAGAACTAGGAAAGGCTTCTTAAGTATATATTGTACACTTCACTTCATCAGCTTACGAGCCCCGGGTTGACAATTTGTGATAGCAATTTAGACAACACTAAATTGAGTAAGGGTTGCATTGCTCGATGTCTGTTTAGGAGGAGGAGAAGGGGAAAAATGGTGTTAGGGTTGAGAGCTAAAGATGCCTGTGAAAAGAGGAGGTGTGTGGAATGGAGGGTGGTAGGGCTACCAGCGTGGTAGAAATGGAGGATGGGGAGGTCGGGGTTTTCATCATTGAATAGTTGTGGTGGGATTCCTTGTTATCTTTGTGGTCATGCCATTGGTTTTTCTGGCAGCTAGGTTTTGTCACTCCGCATCTACATCTACAACTGGTAAGCTTCTTCCTTCCCTCCTCCCTCACTAGTAAGCTTCTTCCTGCCGTCCTCCCTCACTGGTAAGCTTCTTCTTGCCCTCCTCCCTTGTCAGGTTGCTTCTGTCTCTTTTTTTGGGGTAGGTCAGCGTTTAATTTATCTTTATTGGCAAGCATGCCCTTTCTTAATATGGTAGTATTACAATGAAATGTAGACTTCTTACAACATTCAGGTAAGATCTCCATTACAATGAAGTGTATTCGTCTTATACTATTTTATAAAGATCCCTTTCATTGAGAACCCATTGAATAATGTATTTAAGTGATTTGAGCCTTGGAGGGGAATTATCATCACCCTCTATTAACCGTTGAACCAAGACCCCATGGACCTGCTTCGAAATTTGATTTGCCTTCACCACCCCCGTTTAACCATTGAACCAAAACCCCATGGACCTACTTGGAATTTGATTTTCCTTTTAGTTTTTTTCGTAGGATTTGAAGGAGCAAATGTTATCAAACATACTTTCCTCACTTATTGTTAAAAGTTTAGCACCTCTAGCATTTTGCTAAACATTTTGTGAGTTTTCTTTATAGGTTTCCTTTCATTTGATCTGTGTGAAGTTGTGAACTCCATCTCTGCATTAACACGGTACAATACCTACCGGGAGAAAGATTCAAAGTTTGTACCTCTCTCATGTAAGAGAAAAGGTTTTACCAACTGCCCCTAGGGTAATTTCCCTAGCCAAAGATAATGAAACCATTCATCCCGATAGGAAGAAATAACAATGCTCTTTCCATTTTTTAACAAAGAGAAATGCATATGACTGGTAAATTCACTCGACAACTGCTCGGTGAATTCGCTGGGCACTCCTCATTCTATGTAGGATGGTACTAAGTGTGCACTGGATTCTGCATAAGCTGGATGGGTATTATAAAAATATATTTGTTAAGAGTTCAGTTCAACATCTTACTCATGGGAATTGAATCTTGTGGGAATTGAATCTGGGTGGGAAGGGTAAAAATCATTCTTCCCATCCGCTCATTATCCAAGCCAGACCCACTTTCCATCCATAAAGCTAAATCCACTTCTCATCAGTCAAGCTAAAACCAGTTCTGATCCACCCAACCTAGACCCAATTCACAACGACAATCTTGTTCACGAGCTACTTTCTGCTATACATATCATTTTCACACTATTCCCACAGTGTTCAGAGCACATTGGCTAGAACAAACAATAGATATTATACACACCATTTTATTATTGATGTGTAATGAAATCTCGATCTTAGCATATGCATGATAGCAAAGCAACCCCCTTTTTAGTGTTTCAGTATTTTTATAGATATTCTTCTCCATCAAGTTTTTCTACCTGACCCTTTATGCATTTTTTGTCATTTAAAACAGCAGGGCACAACTTCTCAGGAGATGGATCTGTTAGAATGGTATTCTCTTTCCACATCTTGAAAACCAATTCTATTTTTCTATGGCCATTTTGTTCTTTTTCACGATATGGGCAAGGCACTTGCACTTACGTTAGTCTAATCCCATAAAATAAATAGTGTCCCTAAACTGAAATTTAATCGACCTGAGTGGATTGAAATAGAGAGGAATTATTAAGGATACTGGAGCTCTGTCATATGTTTAAAATCACTCTTATCTATTTATCTGTGTGGTTCATAGGAATAGGCAGATGACTGGAGAAAGCAGAGTTTAACAGAGAGCATTGACTCTCTCTTCCCAAAGGAGGCAAGAATAAGAAACTTGCTGCATTTGGATATCTTAAATTTGATTTCTCCCCTATTGAGTAGAGAATTGAAAATAAATTTTATTTACTGGGTAGGTGATTGATGTCATAATAGCTAACACAGAGGACTCGGGAACTCTAAACTTAAATATTTTTGGACAGAATGATTTATCTTCCTCATGGGTATTAGAAAAGCCCTCTGAAGTAAACCAAAGGGATATTACTAACTCTGAGGTACGATTGGTGAAGATTTTGGTTATTTTCTCTATTGAACATGTAAGGAAACATATGTGATGATAATCTATGTAGTTGAGTAGGGTTGTATTAAGCAGGAAGTGAAAACTGACATTAGCAGGGGTGCTTCTCTATTTCTAACGGTGTACATCAAGTAGAGGCAAACGAATTCTGGAGACAACTCAGAAAAGTTACATTCGCAACAAGATGGTGTGATCTTCAATGAAGAAGGCAAGGAAAATATTGAGGAGGGTAAAATGAATAAGGAGGTGAAGAAAAAAACTTCCAATGACGAAGAACTTCTTACGAGGTTTCAAGAGGATGACATAGGAAGTGAACATCGAGATGTCAAAGAGAATGCTCTTGATGGTAAGTTTTGATTTTCCCTAGTTAACTGGTCTATGATGTTGGTAGCCTACTGTAAGGTAATGTGTAGTCAAACTCCTAGGACAATGGTTGTTGTAATGCATACCATTTGCAGCTTGAAGAAAGTCCAACAAAAGTTTCACGGAGGGTAAAATTATTTGCTACACTAGATTGCTACTTTTTGTTCTCATGGAAAAGGGAATTGTTATATTATTTCCCAAAATCCTTTTTCAATGTTACTTCTCCAATAGAAAATTTTTATATTTCTTAAATTTGAGCATAGTATGCTTTAATTTATAGTAGTTTAATGCTTACATCAATTGAGACAAAATAGGACGGAGAAAAGGTCAACAGAGTTGATTCAACAGGATGAAGAAAAATGAGTTGAGCCTGAAAACGCAACAATTAAATGTTCCAAGGAGGTAGATTCCGCTCTTGTGGGAAAATACAACATTTGGAGGTGGGAGAATGAGAACGAAAATTCTGACTCCACTGTTAGATTGATGTGAGACCAAATGATCATGGCTAGGGTGTATTCAAGCATTTCCCAGGCTAGGAATAATCTTGATTTATACCATGAATTGATGCTTCGTATTAAACAATGTCAGCATACATTGGGTGAGTCTAATGCAGATTCTGATCTACCTCAAAGGTAATAGTTTTCACACTGGCTACTTCTAAATCAAGAGTAGTAAGTGCTTCCATTTGCATTTGGTGTTCATATCCTTTGTTTCTTTAAAATTTGCAGTTTATGTGTCAATCTTTCTGCTTTTCATTCTCTTTTTCATGGCCGATAATTGATATGAATGTTTCAGTGCACTTGAGAAGATCAAGGCTATGGGTCATGTCCTATCCAAGGCTAGAGAACAATTTTATGATTGTGCGATAGTAACAAAGAATTTGCGAGCCATGCTTCAGTCTGTAGATGAGCAAGTAAGGACCTTGAAAAAGTAAAGTACATTTTTAAGTTAGCAGGTAGCAAAGACTGTTCCCAAGGGCCTGCACTATCTGTCCATGCGATTGACCATGGATTATTACTTGCTTGCCCTTGAAAAGCAAAATTTCCTAAAATGGACAAGGTGGAGGATCCAACTCTTTATCACTATTCATTATTTTTTGACAATGTATTGGCTGCATCTGTGGTTGTGAATTCAACTACCATGAATGCTAAGGTGAAGTGTTATTAATTTAAAATACTCTAGAGTTTGGAAGTCCAACAATTTTGCTACATTTTACATTTTATATTGGGATCTCATTGTAGGTGATTTACTTGTGTTTGGAGGAACCTCAAAAACATGTATTTCATCTCGTCATAGACAAGTTTAATTTTGGGGCCACGAAAATGTGGTTTTTACTTAATCCCCCAAGGAAAGTTGTGATACATGTAGAAAATGTTGATGATTTTAAATGGATCAATTCCTACTATTGCCCTATGCTTCGCCAACTTGAATCCATAGCTATGAAAGAGTATTATTTCAAGGCAGATCACTCAACTACACTCTCAACACGTTCCTCCAATTTGAAATATATAAATCCAAAATATTTATCCATGCTAAATCATCTTCATTTCTATCTTCCACAAGTTTATCCCAAACTAGACAAGATCCTTTTCTGGGATGATGATATTATGGTGCAGAAAGATTTGTTGCCCTTGTGGTCAGTAGATCTTCATGGAAAGGTTAATGGTTAAGTGGAAACTTGTGGAAAAAGCTTTCGCCAGTTTGACAAATACCTTAATTTTTTGAATATGCACATAGCTAGGCACTTTGATTCTAATGCTTGTGGTTGGGCATATGGGATGAATGTATTTGATCTCAAAGAATGGAAGAAACAGGATATAACTAGAATATATCACAAGTGGAAGAACATGGTAAGTGTGTAGTGTGGTTTATTTATGTTAATTCCTGTGATGCTTACTTTAAAGTATTTGAAGTAAATCTGAAGTAATTAGCGAGAAAACTTAATGGGTTTTTCTTTGTTCGATTTCAAAGTTTTTCTTTTATTGTATGTCAGAATGAGGATAGAGTGTTGTGGAAGCTTGGAACACTACCCCTTGGATTTTCACTTTGGCTTATTCTAAATCAAGAGTAGTAAGTGCTTCCATTTGCATTTGGTGTTCATATCCTTTGTTTCTTTTAAAGTTGTAGTCTGTGTGTCAATCTTTCTACTTTTCATTCTCTTTTTCGTGACCGATAATTGATATGAATGTTTCAGTGCACCTGAGAAGATCAAGGCTATGGGTCATGTCCTATCCAAGGCTAGAGAACAATTTTATGGCTGTGCGACAGTAACAAAGAAGTTGTAAGCCATGCTTCAGTCTGCAGATGAGCAAGTAAGGGCCTTGGAAAATCAAAGTAACTTTTTAAGTCAGGTGCCAACAAAGTCTGTGCCCAAGGGCCTACACTGTCTATCCATGCGATTGACCATAGATTATTACTTTCTTCCTCTTGAAAAGCGATAATTTCCTAAAAAGGACAAGTTGGAGGATCCGACGCTTTATCACTATGCATTATTTTCTGACAATGTATTGGCTGCAACTGTGGTTGTGAATTCAACTATCATGAATGCTAAGGTGAAGTGTTATTAATTTAAATTAATCTAAAGTTTGGAAGTCCAACAGTTTTGCTGCATTTTACATTTAATATTTGGATCTCATTGTAGGTGATTT
>APFE030459276.1:117191-168752 GCA_000404065.3 Pinus taeda | reverse complement strand
ATAGTTTAACAGTGAACCAACTCCCATTGGTTATTTCACAAAGCCTAAATATTCATTCTAATGTTGTCATATTTTATTGAAAGTTCCTATTTTAAGAGAAATGGGATTGCACATATAAAGATGCTTTATTTCTAGACATTAACACCCTTTAAGATCTCACAATGATCACAAATATACTTACTGCTAGATAATGGGCTTGTTGACAGTTAGGATTAGAGATGGATGTTTCATCATAGATTATTCCACCATTTGTAAACAAAATCCATATAGATCATGTTCATTAACCTAGGAAAGAACTACTTAGGAGCATGTGATTGATAACTGCGCTAAAAATAGCTTAGCCATTCATGATCAGGTGGAGGAAATAGAAATCCCCTTCTCGTCTCTCGAGGAAATAAGAGGGTTGGGGGAGAATGCCAATGCTCATCTATAAGTAACATAATAATCAAGGTCAATGATGATAACATATTTCCCCACCATGTGCAAATTTAGTTGGAAACTATTGCGGAGGAAATGAAAACATCATTTGAATTGGAACAGTGCATATAAAGAAACAAATACATTCCCTTCACGCTTTCACTACAGAAATAATTGTGAAAAGAATTAGAAAATTAAGAATAATAAAGACACCATGTACTTCCTACCTTGGAAAGGACATGCAAAATGCTTAAATTGGCTACCCGATTACAATTACATTTATGATAAAACTACTTCCTCAGAGGCAAAAAAATATATAGGATAAGAAATTTTAGACTCTGGAAAAACGTGCCATGAGGAGTCACCAAGGAGATGGGCTTGACAAGGATAAAAAAATACTCATTACACATCTAGTTTTACATATCAACGAATTACCAATATGTAAATCCAATATTGTGAACTCCCTCCACCATGGATTTCTTGGCATCAAAAGGTTGGAATAATTTCAAGGTGTTGATGATGTTGCAATGATGTCATAAATACCAACAAACAATATCACAAAAAAAAAAACAACAAACACTATAACTGAAGAATGGCCAATATATACTGAAAGGAGCACTAAAAGGTATGAAATACCAACAATGTCAGAATGCTCCACCAACAACCAACTTGAAATTAATGTGATCATAGGCTGAAACCTACTTATGCATGCTTCCCTTTCTTATAAGCTCCCCAACTTTGTGCAGCATGGGAACTTTATTTTTCTTTATTGTTGATGAGGTATATCTATGATCTATCTCCTCTAACTTCAAGTTTTCAATGTAATCCAACTCTTTTTAATGCATTGGTGATGGTAATTTCACATTCAGTGCATCCCCAAAAGCTTCACATGGTGAGTGCTACACAAAATAAGTGGATATGTCATTTAACTTTCCATTCATTTCTCAAGTGTGAGAGGTCATTATTGTAACAACCTTCTTCTAGTACTCAGCCTCTTCCCTTGGCTTCCTCTACCTATTCGTCAACCATCAACCATGATGTATATGCAGAATTGAGAGCCTCTTTTAGAGAACATATCTCTGCAGATAGTTCCTCTACTTTTTTAGCATTTCCCTTAGAAGAATTGACAACATCCTCAACCTGTTTGATCACGGTGGCCTTAAGCTCTTGAGTTTTAGATTGCAAGGCAGCCACATTAATAACATGTTATCTCTACACAACTTCAAGTTCATATTGCTAGACCTGATCCCTCTTCTGACTAGCCTCAATGGTGGTTTTCTCAAGCTCATTGGCCAAAAATTTATCACTCTCATATTTCTCCAATGCTCTCTTCTCAACCACTAGAGCCTCACTCAATCTCACATTGGCTTCATCAAATTCCCTCTTACTCTCTTCCAACTCTTCAAAAGCCCCACATTTAGCATTTTTTGCAAAGGTCAATTATTCCTTAACACTCTTCAAATTCTCCTGAGCTTGATTTAGTTCTTGCTGAAGATCAAGTCCTTTGGTGACTCATTTCTGCCATTTACATTTTACACATACCATGAAAGAAACCACCCCATAATGCACTCCACATTCACCATATGAAACCCAACCATCACAAGCACATAAAGAGGAAATCAAACAAATAGATTGAGAATAAAAGTTCATGCTTCTTACCTCATGTATTAGTTATGTTTCTTATATCTGATGTGGCATATCTATTGAACCAGATCTTTTGAAAAGAATTCAAATCAATAAATAAGTGTACACATTCTCTAATAATCATAATATGTGATTGCATTCAAATTAAAACCCAAGATTTAAAATAAATAAATAAATAAATAAAAAATGCATTCAACACAAAACCCACAAGCAGAATTGCCACCAACAACACTACCTAGAAGTAGAAATGGATAAAAAAACACCACTCAAATGCAGAAATGAATACAACAAAAATGAACCAACTATGAAAAAGAGGATTTAAAAAATTGTATCTATTAGTATGGATTTATCCATTAAATTATTTAAACAATTATTCAACATGAACCATAAGTCAGTAGCACATATGAATAGTTATTCAAACCATGCTTTCACATCTTTTATCCTTTGCTCCACTCCTATAGAAATACTGCTTTTCACAATCAAATCCATACAATAGTTTGTGAGTTCCACACAGTTTTTAACAGTGGTTGTAACATTAGGGAAGTTGACAGTGCCAAAGGATGTTATATTGATGCCAAATGATGTTGTATCTGGATGTAAATAATCCCATTGTAGATGCATTGGAATGAGGTGACGGGGGATATTTTCTATTAAAGTCAGAAGTCCAATGAGGATAAATTGTCTTTTCAGGATTCAACATATACTTTTTATTTAACCATGAGATTATATACATATCTCGTTCCATGCAAGGGTAAGGTAAGGACCTTTTTTGGAACTTGCAATTGTTATGTTGAGTTTTATTTTAGAATTCAAATTTTATTACTAGATGCATGGAAATGTTTTCGTGACTAAAATAAAATGTATGATTTAAATTTCTTGCTTTCAACTAGAATCATCTATCTTTCATTTTGTCGTTCAGAGCAATAATTTATGCATTCTTTCTTACATTTATGTTATTGGTTGGAGATATTGTCAAAAATGCAACATGTTGTTGGTTTTTGCCTCGTTCATGCTTCATGTAGATTGTTGTCTAACCCAAATGCCTATCATATTGACTATGATTCAATTTCATTTGTTGTCAAAGACCATAAATTGATCTTCTAGATGGAGGCCTCAGGGAATTGGGTCATTACCATATTTGAGCCTGCCACCTTGCAATATTGAAGAGTAAGGTTTAGGAATGACCTCAATGTTGTAACATGTCATATAGAACCAGATGATCCTATATAGAACTGGTCAGATCAAGACAACTGGTTGGACTCATTTTCCCTCCAAGCTATTTAGACTAATTAGTTCCACCAGTTCCAATATGGTTATGATAAAAATTTGCAAGATCCAACAGGGAGTAATTCCATACGATAGTAAATTAGCGAGTCAACAAATCCACTAGTATGGGAATCTACTAAGCGTGAACCCACTAGATCGTAATATATTGACCCAAATACTACAAATCCACTAAGGCAATATCATGTCCGCCAAATTTCTCTAATTATCAATGTATAATAATAATATAGCTATAGCTGAAAAATTAATCAACTTCCATTGGTTATCAATTAGGTAGTTAGTTAGGTAAATTCAGAATTGTATAAAGAGGCTCATAGTTATGTTGGGGGGAGAGCCTAATAGTGGAAAGTGGTTGTCTACAATTTTTTGAAGTGGTTAGCTTCTAATTGTTAAATGACTCTACATGGATGATGAAAATAATATTTTCTTAGAATGTTCTACTTATACCCACATTACATCTCAATTTAAAAACACTTGCAACAACATTAACTTTCCTAACATTTTAACTCATCTAGACATATGGAGATTTAGGAAAGTTTCTCTTCAATCTTTTCAAGTATAGGAATAAAATTATAAAGCAAACCAATTAATTGCTTGCCATTTTTTTTCTCTCAAAATATGATAGACCAATCATAATCTCAATGAATGTTAACAATCATCATCATCATCAAATGAACATGATTGACCTGCAACTAGTATATACTAAAATGTTCATATGACTCTTTGCATTTTGTTGTTATGTTCTCTCATTCTTTTTATTTATATACTAATTACATAGATATAGTAGATAATGCACTAATAGATTGTAGTGCTTTGTATTGTATTACATATGGCTTGGTGCGGCTTATTAGTAATTACCACATGTAATAAGATCAACAGTTTAGATCATGGATTATTCTATAAGAGGACTTTGTATATTAGCAAGCCTTACATTTATTATATGTTACATAGCTCAAAAATAAATAGTGTCAATTATCTGTAAATCAAGATATATAGAATGCGAGCAAACATATCACTGAGAATTGTTAAATTGCTTCTGTAGATACCAACAAGAACTATCAAAATGTTTTCAAGAGGTAGATATTTCCTCTATGGGCTTTCTGATTCAATTATAATCTCTTATTTTATATTTTATATGGAAGAAAAAATATTGGATTCGACTATTTGTTGGGCATATTACTAAGATAAATATATATTTTCCCTTGCGATAAAATATGGTGGACCAGTACTGTGGTTGTAAATAAATCCATCTCATTCGCATACTTGTAACTTTTATCCGTCTATCTACAAAAAGTCTCTTAGTTGTTAAACTTTGTTTTACAATCTGTTGAAGAAGGGGGATTGAATCATTAGTTTGAGAAGGACGCATATGATATGAAATATAATGCAACATAATTATATATAGTTATGATATAAAATTGTTTCATAGTTAGGAAAGCAACTTCGATCAATCCTCTTTTTATGCTTGTGACATGATCATAGATCCTTTGGATCATTACCTTTAACACAACATTCAACTAGTGTTCATGACCATATTATTGTTTCAAGAGGAGATATCGACTTACAAATGGGATGAAAGAAGCTTCCTTTTGCTGCTGGTTAGAAAATTAAAAGTTCTCATGCTGTTATATTTATAATACAATATATGAGGTTGGGGGTGGGGGGAGATATTATGCAGGATATAAATATTTCTTTTGGAAAATATATCCCCCATTGCCTTTCTAAATTCTTGTGCAAATATATTAGACACTGCCCAATAGATATTTTATTTTAGCAATCCTAACAGGAAGAAAGAATAAAGGCTTTGGTTGAGCTTGAGATGGGTTATAACAAGGTGAAAAAAATGGCAAGAAGACTTAAATTTGGGTATGTATCATTGTGTTTTAATTTTGGCATATGATAATGTAACCAAAGCATTCAGTGGACTGGAAGAAGAAATAATTTTGCATTGGATGCCCCTTTGATGATAGGAATGCATGCTTAAGAAGCGTTGTAGAGTGTTGGAGAAGTCCTAACAGTAACGTTGATCGCGACACAAGGCATAGCATTGATTTGATTATTGCCTAAGAGGAGTTTCAAAGGAAAAGTGCTTCACCATACTTAGAATACAAGATCCCTATTATATCAAAGAAACATAGTACCTTGAAGAGGAGTTGTCCACTAGACAAGGATGCCAAGGCCTACATTTGGTCCAGACAATAATATCCATGTGCCTTGGTCCAAATGTCTATCATAGTGACTGTGATTTTATTTAACTTGTTGTTAAAGACCATAAAGTGATCTTTTAGCTAGAGGCCTCATGGAATTGCGTCATTACCACATTTGAACCTACCACCTTGCAGTATGGAAGAGTAGTTACTTCTATTTTGCAAACTGTTTTTGAGACAATGGGCTTTAGGCATGTTTGTTGATATTTCCCGTGACAATCACTAGATATCCTGGCTTAAAGTTGTAAAGTAATTTACTTCTATTTTTCCCTACATTTATATAGATTGTTGCTTAAGTATGCCATTTATGTAAATATATTCTTCATCTACTTTTGTACAAAAACTTGTTTTAAAATGGAAGAGAACAAATATTCATAAGGAGTAAGTCATTTGCATTTGCATTTATTTATTGTTTTTTGAATGTGTTATGTGTTTGATAATTGTTATTATTCTTGTGTGATTATGATAAGTTGATAAATGAGTTTCGTTGAGTTGTGATTAGAGAAAATGAAATGGTCACATGATTTTATCCAATTTTAAATTTCTTTTCTTAATGATTGAGGCAGGTTATGGTTTCCTTCATTTTAAGATATATCTATGTTATTTGAAGTGAAATTTTATTTGAATATCGTATTGTACTATAGAATATAGTTTGTTCTTAATTTTGTTACAACAAGTCTATTGTAAAAGCCTTTTAGAAAAGAATCATATGTAGTTTTGCATGGCTAGGAAATTTTTCAAGATTTTCATTACTAGTTTTCTAAATATTGATATTGATATTGGAATCATGTACATATGGAATTACTATTATCCATTAGCAAATTGTTGTTTTTATTAGCAGTGGCTTTAAAGTTTTAATAGGATGAGGAAATTGAGGGCCACATCTATGTAGATTTGTTATTAACTGCACATTTGTTCACAAGGCCATTGCTCACTTGGAAATAGAGCTCTCATTTTTTATTCTCCACAATTTGAGTTATGGTCAGGGGAGAGTGCTCCACTAGTAAGAGAAATCTTCTTAGCTTATTAAATGTGAAGGACATAGCTCATGTGGATAAGTTGAGACTTCCTACAAACACTTAAAATATCAAGGAAAATTAATGGCTATAGAGATAAGATATATGTACTCTACCTTCTCACATCCAATAATAAGTTGATGTCTTATATTTTTGACACTAGTCATATGCTTATGTGGATCTGTTAACATGGAAATATGTAGAAAAATAGCCATTAAGGTGGGGTTGTAAATTGACACCTATTTTGTATGCTTCTTACCATGAAAGTAGTGTCACATGAACATCGTTTGATGAAAACTTCATGTGGTCTGTGTTTTCTCTCATAGACTATTGTTTCAAATTTTAACACTTCAGTCTTCTTTCTTATTTGATTCTTAGCATTCCTCTTTTGTTTTTTTTAAGACCTTACTTGGGTTTTATATATTAAGTGAGTGGAACCAATTTCATGGTTTAGCATCTTTGTACTGTCACCTATGATTTACTAGATCAATTTTCAATCTGATTGGAACACATATTATAACCCTTTCATGTTTTTACCAATGAGATATTAGAGTAGGTTATATAAATTTTAGGGCCACTATTTTAAAGCCAAGGTGAGGTGTGGTCTTTTGAGGTAAAAAAGAAGCAATATTTTCATTGTGGTGCTTATGGATCAAGATAAAATGTTTTAAATGTTCATGAATGAACTCTACACTTTCAAGTGCATGACATGGATTAGATATTCTTGAGCAGAATTTGTTGGATTAAAACAAAAGCATGGGAGACATCAAAGAGATTAGTGGTAAAAAGTAGTATGATCTTACAAACGAGGCATTCATGTTGGCATAATGAGGCAAGGTCTTTAACTTGAACATAGGCATCATGATTTGTAAGGCTCAAGGAAGCAGTATTGCAATAACATTTCATTGTAGCATGGTCCTTGCCTTTTGTTGATTTTTTTTTTGTCTTTCAACCGTTGTGAAAGAAGCATAAATTAGTGCTATATGCTATCACCTTAAGGCATTTCCTATGCAACATCTAGCGCAATTGCTAGTTTATTCCATAATATGGATATGGTTGCAATATTGATGTATTATTTTTAGATATTTGTGTAATGGTTTTATATTCTTAAGCTTTGAAGGAAGTAAATAGCATATTTTCCATCAGTTACTTCCTATCATATTTTAAGCAAGTCTTTGAATACAAAGATGGATGGGAAGATGTAAATAAATATTATTTATCACTATCATTTATGTTTTCTTAGGCACTTATGTAGGAGTAAAATTGTAAATGCATAGAATTACTAGTGGTTACTACCCACAAAAATTATGCAAGTCCAAGTGCATGAGCAAGCAATTAATTTATCCACTTCACATATCAATTTATCAATTTCTCCCAAAACAAAACTATAGAATTCCATTTGCCTATAACCACTATTAATTTAGTAAACATTAACATATATAAATATAAATTTTATAATAACATAATTTATCACTTGAATAGCAATTATTAATCCACACTACATCACTGGTTTATAAAACCTAATCTTAAAAGCCTCTCAACTATTTTCCCGCCTTCTTTAATCAAGTTATATTATATTTATTCAATGCCATGTTATCATCTTACTCTACACTACATCACTTGTTTATAAAGCCTAATCTTAAACTTCTTTGATCAAGTTACATTATATTTATTCAATGTCATGTCGTCATCTTAATCTACATTACATCAACACTTCTTTATAAAGCCTAATCTGAAAGGCCTCTGAACTATTTTCCCAACTTCTTTGATCAATTTACGTTATATTTAATCAACACCATGTTATCATCCTTAAAAAATTGTATTAAACTATTGCATTTCATGTGGCTGACTTAATAAACAAGTTGAATTGTAATCATAACCATCCTATGAATAAAAAAATTTAAGCTGAATTGTAATGATAACAATCCTATAGGCCTAGAATCTTCCTATAATATTCATGAGTACATCATCAGGTGACAAGTCACACCAATTGTTAATTGTGTGTTTTCAATTTTTAATTTTGCATTCCGTGGTAAGTTAGTTACACATGCGTATCAATGGTGAGTGACCACATGGGAGATGTGCATTAATGTGCCAATTTGTTAAAACGACGGATTTATTTATGAAACACAAGCAAGAAATGCTGCAAATGGTACTTTTTCACTGAGAGACAGCGATGTTAATGATGATGTCGTGGGAAAATGTGGCGCACTCCGTGCTAAAAGCTGAGAGATGTATATAATATATTAAACTGGTAATCTCCGATAATGAAACACTGGTTCCAGGCTTGCAGCCATATGTGAAATGGAATTCACTCTGCAACTGGCCAGACCGAAAGTTGATGTGACTTATTAATATTCGTCTCTTGTTTTTAGCAATCAGAATTTTGAATATCTGGGCTAAAATGACGAAATTCAAAATGGTTGAAATCGCAGTTTGAATAAATTTCGACCGCAGCAAATTCACCGAATTTCCGAGGAGGTCGCTGAGATAGTGAAACCGTACGGTCATGTGAACCAAAATATTCGGTCTTGTCGTGTGTGAGTGTGCTGCGGAGTGTCTAGAAGACCGTTGAAAAAATTGTCCTCCAGATCACATCAATAGTAGAGGTTGACATCCTTGCCCTCGGGCCCACGTGAATCAGATCGTTCTCCTGTAACAGAAGTCCGGGAAACTGCCAAAGTAAACTAGATGCTCATTTATCATGGTCTCATCCGTCCCATTTGTAGCTCATGATTATTCAGAGAATTGCAGGAGGAAATGGGAAGCAGCATATTGGGGTCTGGCAGATCCAATTTTTCTGCGGGCAGCGATCGATTCCCCAGTTTGGCATCGAGCTCAATAGCGCGCAGATGCGAGGAGGAGGCGCTGGCATGGGCAGCGATAGAGAGGCTCCCCACATACGAACGTCTCAGAACTTCCATACTGAACGACCTCGTAAACAATCAGCCCATCGGCTCCGGTCACAACCCGATAGACGTCACAAATCTACCACCTGAAGCTCGGAAGCAACTCATTGAGAGACTCCTGGGACTTTCAGACCAGGATAATGAACGCTTTCTGCTCAAACTTCGTCAGAGACTTGACGGGTTCTTAACATTTTACACTCTCTGCTGCTTCTTTGTATCCCATTTACTTCAGTTTGTTGTGCTCATATTTATGTGTAATGGCCTCATCTTGTGCTTGTGGTACTCAGAGTGGGAATTATCATACCGGAGATTGAGATCCGTTTTCAGGACTTGAATATTTCTGCTGAGGTTTACGTTGGCAGTCGGGCGTTGCCAACCTTAATTAACTGGACAGTCAATATGATTGAGGTAATATGTTTGGATTAAATACAGAATATGTATGTTTTCACAATAGGAAATTATATAGCTGATTAATTATTCTTTGAAATATCGGTAAAGAGTGTAGGAAAAGTTAGATATTTGGAGTTGGTGTTTTATTCATCATCTCTCACCAACAAAGCTTTCTGAATCTCTGGCCTCTGAAGTTTTAGGGTTGCTTTCTGATTCTCTGGCATCTGAAGTTTTAGGGTTTGAAATTGATTTGCAAGAATTTCATTAGTGTTCTACTTACTAGTATTTGCTGCACTCTACAAAATTATTTCTAAAAGTTTTCTACACTTTACACGCTTATTTCCCAAAAAAACATTTGCTTAACAATTATAATATACTTAGAACAGAAAATGGAAGAAGAACCGAAAGAAAAGGCTACGGTTATTGTTTATTCTTATGGTTTTTGATTATTAAAAAAAATTAATTTAGTTCTGCCTCATTTGTGACATATTTAGTAATAAAAATTTGTATTATAAACAAGATAATTTATGGTTGTTTGTTTGTAAAATAGTTATGAACATTATTTTTAATTAATATTTATAATTTTTCAATATAATCGTAATGAGAAAATATAAATCCTTTTTATTTATACGAATGTTGTTATATATATTTGCCTAGAATTGTCCTTTAAAAAATCTTTAATTTTTCTATTTTAATCTTTAAAAAATCTTTAAATTTTTTAATTTAATCCGTTTTTATATTTTGAGATGCAATCTTACATTGACTTACAATAAAACTTTTGCTAACCATTCTTGTCTGTCTATATAGTCATTACGTGTAAACGTTATTATTATTAACGTAAGCAAATCTATGAAAACTAAATATTTCTTATATTCAAATTTATAATAATAATAATAGCCTTTGGGTTGCAAAGCCGCCTTGTGTGTCAGTTTTTTTTACATAAATTTGTGGAATGTTGATCGCAGGATGCTTTGGGAACGCTTCGGTTGAGAAAGACAAAGAAGAAGAATTTGACAATTCTTCACAATATCAACGGTATCGTTAAACCCGGCAGGTAAAAGGATGTCTTGAATGAATTTTAACTTGAAAGCTATGCCGATGCTCGAAGCTCTGCGCTGATCTGTTGTTTGTCAAAATTAAAATCATGAAGATTGACGCTGCTTCTTGGGCCTCCTGCCTCGGGCAAAACTACTCTTCTCTTGGCACTTGCCGGAAAACTCCAAAGCACACTGAAAGTAAGTATGCTTTTAAAAAGGCTGTCTTTATTTCTATTGTACATTTATAATATATTTTAAAATTTGGTTGGTGGTGCAGTCGTCTGCTTGGTAGTTTCGTCGCAGAGGCGTGATGCCCCCACACAGTGCAGTTGTTGCTGCGAGTGTGAGGGGAGCAAGTCCCACTTGGGATTAAATAATTGACTTAATTTCTTTCTATTCCAGTCTAAAATATTTTTAAAATCTATAATGGAATTAAATTCAAGGAGATTGTAATTATTTTGTATGAGGCTTTCGTTCAGGTTGAAGGAGGAGTTACGTATAACGGACATGCCCTCAACGAATTCGTACCAGAGAGCACTTCTACTTACATCAGTCAGCATGACACCCATATGGGAGAAATGACTGTTAGAGAAACTCTCAACTTTTCGGCTCGTTGCCAAGGCGTTGGTTCGAGATATGGTATTTTCCTCTTACAGTAGGCGCTAAAATGCTCATCCGCATTTACATTGTTGAATTCAAGGTTATTATATTATTGAATCCGTTGTGGTTTTTTTTGCTATTTTAATTTTGGGTTTTAGGTGGGTTACTAATCTTAGAGATTAGCGACGCTATTTTCATGGATATTTGTATCAGAATTGTAAGATTTGAGAATAATATTAATATATATATATATATATTTGTAATTTTAGGGAGAGAGAGGCAGATCCGCTCAAAGCTCAACCCACTATTTTCATGGATATTTGTATCAGGATTATAGATTTTAGAATATGGATGGTAGATTTTAGAATATTTTAAATATCAATGTTGTTTTTTTTTAATTTTATTTTTTTAATTATTTTTTAAATTGTATTTTAGGGATCTCAGAGATCTGTAGATCTACTCAAAGTTTAATCTACTATTTTCATGGATATTTGTATCAGGAAAGTAGATTTTAAAATATTTCAGATATCTGTGTTGTTCTTCTTTTATTTATTTATTTTCTATTTTTTCAATTGGAGTTTAAGATCCCAGACATCGGTGACATTTATTTTCTATTTTTTCAATTGGAGTTTAAGATCCACTCAAAGCTCAACCCACTATTATCAAGATTGTAGATTTTAGTATATTTTAGATATCAGTGTTGTTTTCCTTTTTTATTTTATTTTTATTTTCTATTTTTTAATTATATTTTAGGGATCCCAGACATCCCTGACAAGATCTACTCAAAGCTTAGACAAGGAGTAACCCGTAGAGTATTGAAATAATGGAAAATAACCCATAAAATATTGAAATAATTGAACCTATGAGTTTTCAATAGCAAAAATGCTTTAAAAACGAACTCAATCCATTAAACTAATTTTCAAACTTAAATATCAACATTATTTAGTTATGGATTATAAAATATTCCAAATAAAACATACTAGTAATTATTCCAATTCTTAATATTTTCGAGAAATGTAACCCATTATTGATCTATCATTATAGAGTTGCTTATAAAATCCAGAATATTTGAGAATCTATAATAGATATAAAGGGATCCATTGTTGATATCCATTATGAAATTATTTTTTATAAGAATCTACACTAAAACTTCACTAAGTCATTACACATGTCCGTTTCTGTAAATAAATAGAAAATCTCTATATCTATATTAAAATATCTATATCTGGTTTCATATTAACATCCAGATTAGTTCCTTATCCTGAATAACCGGTCCTGGCTGCAGATGTGTTGACTGAGCTTTCCAGAAGAGAGAAACAACTAGGAGTGAAACCAGATGCCGATATCGATGTTTTCATGAAGGTATCAACTTTAAAAATAGTGCAGTTTTGCATTAGTTCATAGTTTTTAATGAAAAATGGTGGAGCTGAAAGAAACATCATGAACGGTTGAATATATATATATATATATATATATATGTATGCAGGCAACAGCAATAGAGGGACAAGAAACCAGTGTTATGACGGACTATGTTTTGAAGGTGAGTTCTTGTCACTTGAGTGTAATGTGATTGTAAATCTCAAAGTAATTTGATTATATATTTTTGAATATTTCACAACTTTATTGTATATCGTTAATTTGTTATATTTTTAAAAGATATCCAAATCTACAGCATGTTTTATTTTCAAATGGAAAATGAAATCTTCAAATTTATCGTAGCAATCAACATGTTTTTGTGAATTGTGGCGCAATGCATAATATGTAAAAACTTGTTCCAGATATTGGGGTTAGACATATGCGCGGATACGATGGTAGGAGATAGTATGCGGCGGGGCATTTCTGGAGGTCAGAAGAAGAGAGTCACAACGGGCGAGATGATGGTGGGCGGTGCCAAAGTTTTTCTGATGGATGAAATTTCAACGGGGTTGGACAGTTCTACCACATATCAAATTGTCCGATGCTTCGCCCAGTTCGTTCATATAATGAGGGAAACAATGGTCATTTCTCTTCTGCAACCTGCCCCTGAAACCTACGACCTCTTCGACGATGTAATTCTGCTGTCAGAAGGTTATATCGTGTACCAAGGACCTCGCGAATTTGTTCTGGAATTCTTCGAGAGCACGGGATTTAAATGCCCCGATAGGAAAGGTGTCGCAGATTTCTTGCAAGAGGTAGGTGTTTTCTAACGTTCCCGCTATGAATAAAATGGAGTAGACTATTTATTTCTTTCAACCAGCCAACACCCCTTTCTTTCTTAAATATTTTTTTTCAAACCATTACTTTTGACTTCCTTCCGCATATTTAACCCATCTTCATTTCGAATCATGTTTACATATTCAAGAAATATTGTTGTCCTTTCACACCGCATTCTCAATGGCTGCCCTGGATTGTTTCTTGTTTATAAAACAATTATAATTTTTATTATTTTCAACAATTTCGATATTTTTCTTTCGTCATTATATACACGATATGCTCAATTTCTTTGTTCCGGACTTCACTGCCTTTTTAATAATTTTTTGTTAGCATGCTAAATAGCTTTTAGTTAAATATTTTCGAGTTCGCATTGAATCATTTTTTTAAAATAATTTCTTTTTATTTTTATTTTTATTAAATATGAAAAGACAATTATGTGTATTTTTGTTAAAGATAGGATGGTTAATCATGTATGAAAATTTTAGCTTCTTATTTTTTTATTTTTACAATGTTAAATTATATCATAAATTATATATATTTCTAAATATTATATTATACCCCGGATGCGGGTGGTACTAGTGAATTAAATGTCCCTCATGCAAATTAACACCTCCAGCCAGCTGCAGAGCAATGTGGCCTCCCAGATCTTCACCTCACTACAGCAGGAATGTAGTTATGAAGGAAGGATATTGCAGGATTTTTGCATTTAAGAAGTACGCGCTTCAACGCAGCATGGTGATGGTGATAATCATGCAGACCTCTTGTGCCCAATTCACCTCTGGCGCTCAGTCTTCCAGCTCCATTCTTTGGTTTAGGGTGTGTTGTGATGTTAAGCAGAAGCTTGCAAATAGAAGCAAGCTCCAGGCAGGCTCTGTTACTCTTTGGCATCGTTCTGATTGCGCCAAGGCTCTCTATAGAGGGATCAGACCAGTGATTCGGGGTAAGCTGTCCAAGGCTTTTGTGTTTAGAATTGATTGTGATGTTTCTCCGTCTTAAGTCTTCTCCGTTTGTGTTACCTGGTCTCTGGTTCACTTTGGCCACTCCCCTGCTCATAGCCCTAGTCTCTTTGGTTTCTTTGTGTCCTCCCCTTCGCTTGTCAAAATGAAGCGCCAAAGCAGGCGGAACCGCTCTGGGGAACGCTAAAGCAGCGGCAAATAGTCTTCTGTCAGTCATTCGGCAGACCCTGCTCATTCGCCCATTAACCTTACCTCCTCTCAAGACGATTTGCCTCCTTCGAGCCCTGGGCGCAAGCCTATTCCTAACAGTGCTTTCCAAACAACGCATTTCAAATTTCAAAGTAATTTGAATAGGCCTCTGATTACTACTCACATCACTATTATCCTCTCAAAAGAAGAAATTCAAATCTCTCCTCTGTCTTGCATTGCGCCTAATCCTTCTCACAGCAGTGAGCATTCCATGGATGAGGGAGATCAGGAAATTCAGCAAAGGGACAAGCTTGGTCAGGAGAACATTCAACCCATAAGCATTCCTCCTCTGGAGGACATTGGCCCAATTGATGTGGAGAGGGACATAGGCACCACCAGTCTCGGTCAGGCGAACCCTGTCAGTGAGACGGATGACAATGCGAATCTTAGAATTGGTAGCGCGTGTCGGGATGTTGAGAAGAATCCTGGGGAGGATACGGAAGCATATTGCCACCTGTGATCGCACTTCTCCTTTTTGTTTCTGGTTTTTGCTCAGATGGCCACCTCTAGACATTTTGCTCTCGGTCCGGCTCAGCTTTGTCAGTCTCAAGTTTTGGCTTCCTTATGAGGAAGTGTTGGTCCTCTTACCGGATGGTCTGCACAGAAACTCTGCTTATCTGTTTCCAATGTATTTCTCTTCTTTCTACAAGTCTATGTCTCGGTATAATGTCAGTTTGTTAGCACTATGTAATTGTTATCCCTAGTTTCTTTTTGTGATGGGGCAGTTCTGCTACATTGATGGCTCTCGGGCTCTGACACCTGTAGCCTCAACTCCATGTAAAATTATTTTGCTTTACAGTTAATAGAATTTAGTCATTGCAGAGAAAAAAAATTATTATATTATAATAAATTTATTAAATAACAAATTTAAAATTGTTTTTCATTTATTTAAAAATTTATCTCTTTTGAATACAAAGTAACATTAGATACCATTTTTAGGATTCAACTCCCTTAAGTAAGTCATTCATCTATGACTACTTCCATGAGAGGTAGTTCACTAATACTCATTACATTCTGTGATTTTTATAGGGGTGAAGAAGTGGGAATGAATGAAGGAAATGGTCAAGGGGTGAAGAAGTGGGGATGAATGATGGAAATCTATGAATGACTTACTTAAAGCAGCTGAATCCCAAAAATGATATATAATATAATGCACTGTGAAAACCCCCAATACTTAAAACAAAATAACATGTTAATAAAATCCAAAATCATATAGGAAAATTATTTTCTTTTACAATTATTCAAATAAAATGGTTTGATAAAAATATTTTTTGTAATAACATTGCAATAAATAAGTAATCATGGTAATTGCATGTTTTAATGTATTTAAAAAATCTACTTCTACACCTATTTTTTTATATTTTATTTGAATAATGTGTGATAACAAGTTTAATAATATTTTAAAAAGATTTTAAATTATTGAAATGCTTTCTTAGAATATTTAATTTTTGTGTATTCTTTTTTATATGTATTATGGGTAAAAGAATCCATGTGCATAAGAGTGATCAAAACTATAATTTTGGAGTTGGATGTTGGTAATTTTGAATGCATATCTTAATAGTATTATCATTTTTATATATAATGACCAGATGAAGTTGGCGGAAAAACCCCATCCACTTGCAATGATTGATTTGTTGAAGCTTAATCTTGGCCTAGAAATATTATAATGACTAGTAATAAATGTGGACAATGGTTTCCTTTACAATTAGACAATGCTTTCATTTCTTGAAAACTTGAACCAAAGCTAGGGTTCCTTATGAAATGTAGTGTAGTTTAGGACTCTCCATGTTACAATCTCATTTACAATTAGATAATGCTTTCATTTCTTGAAAGCTTGAATCAAGGCTAGAGTTCCTTATGAAATGTAGGGTAGTTTAGAACTCCTCATGTTACAACCTGATATGTACTTCCCCATGCTACAACTTCATTTTCTCCCTTAACTCTTAGCTTGAGAGACATGTTCACCTAATAGGTTGAGACACTAGTTTTTGACCTTCTAAGAGAAAAACTAGGAACTTCATCACTGATTGCACACTGACAAACAAGAAATGCATGGCCTCAAGAGCGATGATCACATGATGCCCCTTAGCAAAAAACAAGGACTACCTCTCTAGAATTTGTATTTGACTCTATATTCTCTATGACAGAAAGGTCTAGATTCATCCTCTCCTTTTTTCATCAAGTTCATATAATGAATCCAACCCTAAGGGAAATAGAGAAAACAAAATGAAACAAAATGCATTGATAATCTATCTTTTATCAATAAATTTATATGTATTATTTCATTGTATTCAAATTTAGATATAAATTATTTATCATTGTAAATAGTCATTTAAAATTTATTTTAATCATATATTATAAATTAAGTGATAAAAAAATATATTTTTTCTTTGTCCTTTCGTAATAATTTTTTTCTTCCATTTCCTTAAATTATATGATGTCAAATTCCTAAAATAATAGTTTAGATATTTTTAAATGAAATTTTTAACCCATTTCTAATATTCAATGAATATGACTTATTAATTAATCATACTAAACTTGGAAAGACGTCCAAAGACCAAAATTTTGTTTTCATATAATTAAAAACCTAATATCACTCTGAAATATGATAATGACTAAAAATACTAAAAACCACTTTAAATGTCTTCTAACTATATATAAAATAAAAATTCAAAATTCATTTCAATATTTTTTCAACCAAATCTATAGTTTGAAAATTTCAAAATTTTTATTAAATATCATCATCTTTAATATTGAGCTTCTTTCAAGGATAAGATTATACATAAATAAAAATATAAAACAAACTATTATTGTTAAAAATAAATTATACATAAATAAAAAACTATTATTATTAACATAAAAATTAAACTAAAACTAATTTTTATAGTAAAAATGTGTACGGATCAATTCCTATTTTTTGAGATGAAAGACTTTGTCACTTATAAAAATACTAAAATAGTTGAAATAAAAACACTTTTCTTATATTATCTATCTTATACTCACATTAAATTTAATTTTCAATATATTTACTGTATTATTTTTTTTATTATAAAATTAAAATATATATTTTTTTATTAAAACTCTTACCTTCCGGACCTTAATTAACATATTGACTTTTTAAAATGCAATAAACCCTCTACATCTCAGTAAAGATTAATCATCATTATCAATTTGTAATCAGTAAAATTAATTTAAGTTAATTATTTATAGATGAGTAATTGCCCACGCGTGCGTTTCAACATCTGTTGATTTACATCGAGTTCTTTCAATAAAATATTTTTTTGGGATCTGTTATCGATACGTTTATTTTGCTGTGGAATCGATGTGTGCGTAGAATATTCATAAAACAGTTGAGCACTCTGCAACCTATAGAATCTGGTAAAATAATATTTTCTTTTTCCGGCATAGGTGACTTCGCGGAAAGACCAAGAACAGTACTGGAGCAGGACACAGGCATACCACTACGTTTCGGTGAAAGATTTTGCACATGCATTTCAATCTTTTCACGTGGGAGCCAATCTGAATGCAGAATTGTCAGTTCCATACAATAAAAGTGACTGCCATCCTGCGGCTCTTTCTACAGAAAAATACGGTTTAAGCAGATCAGAACTTTTTAAAGCATGCTTTGATAGACAAGTTTTACTTATGAAGAGGAATGCCTTCGTACATATATTCAAATTCTGTCAGGTGGGTTAAAATGGGACGGGAAAATACGTAATGTTCTTGCAACCGAAATACATTAGATTTTCAGTCTATATTTCTTGATTCTGAAAGGATTTGTTTGCTTGTTTTGCCAGATCACTGCTGTCGCTCTGCTGGCTATGAGCATTTATTTTCGTACAAATATGCATCACCGAAATCTGAACGATGGGAGCATTTACTTTGGGGCTCTATTTTTGGGTCTCGTCATGAATATGTTCAATGGAATTGCAGGAATGGCGATGACGATTGCAAAACTTCCCGTGTTTTACAAGCAAAGAGATTTCATGTTCTACCCTGCATGGGCATACTCGCTTCCAATATGGATATCTGAAGTTCCTTCTTCGTTAATAGAATCTGCGGTGTGGGTAGCTCTTACGTACTATACCGTTAATTTTGCCCCGAATCCAAATAGGTAAAAAATTCCTGAAACTCTTACTATTTTCAGCAAATTCAAATTTTGTAACTTTTTTATATCTTCGTTTTTTATTTGAATTTAAGTGCATTCCAGATTTTGGAAATATTTCAAAATTTAATGTTTCAACCTATCTAAGTATCCACAAAAACTCTAAAGTATTCCAAAAATATACAAAGAAAAATATTCCAAAAATATACCATGAAAAATATTCCAAAAATACACAATGGAGATAAAAATGCCTACGATCTTCTTACAGTGTTTTTTTGACTTAAACATGTCTAATCCAATTTATAAGTTTTCTGCAAGCTTTTATGTTTGTCTTAAAATTTGTCACAAATTTTATAAAAAGCATCTAATTCATGAAAATCGAATTTAACGAGTTGCGATACAGGTTTTTTCGACAGTTTGTACTGTACGTTGCCCTCCATCAAACAGGTTTGGGACTCTTTCGCTTCATAGCTGCTCTGGCACGGAATCTTATAGTCGCAAACTCCGTGGGTGTATTCGCGCTATTGTTGACGTTCGTCTTTGGCGGATACATTATATCCAGAGGTATATATTTTCAGAAACTAAAAGGATATACGTGCAGCGTATGGATGCTACTGGTGTTGAACATTACGAGATTCAGAAGACGCATGAAATAAAATATAGGAGAAGATAAAAAAAAATACGTTTGTAATGTTGTATTATAATGTTGTTTTCGTACAGGTAGTACATTCAAAATCTCTCAAATCCAGTTGAAAAGTAATATACCGTTAAGACCTAAAATAGTTAACGCAGACGCCTTGTTTTTTTTTAATTGTTTTCTTAAGATTATTTTTGTAAATTTGGTAGGACTATATTTTTATAGGGTCTAATTTTTCACTTTGTGGGATAACACAACATTTGAATCCAAGACTTCAGATTTTGTGAGACTTCATTTCCATTGCCATTGTCAATTGAGCTAAATCCAAATTGACTTAAAATTCTTCTTTTGAAATACTCCTATTTTTTATCAAAATTCTAAAACTCAATGTGAAAAAAATAGCATAATTCTAGGTGATATGTTTGGATTGAAAATAAGGGAATTTGTTTTAAAATTTTAATAAAATAGGGGGAATTTTTAGGAAATCCCTATATAGAAGCCCTTAGAATTTTTGATGGTGCTAAATCTATTTCCACCATAAAAAAATTCCAAACCTACCATAATGAAATTTTTGAAAAAAACATTGTGAAAAAAAATAAAAATAACCTAAAAAAATCAACATTTTCAAGATTAGTGGTTCCAATCCAACATCTTCAGGCTTGGTGGTTCCAATCCAACATTTTCAAAGCGGGGATTCCAACCCTATAGTACAATAATTTTTTATATTTTGAATATAGTTAAAACCCAATTCAAATGTAATAAATATTTCCAATAGTATTTTCAACTTCAATACCCTGAATGACCATTTTATAACCATGTCATAAAATTAATAAAAAATCCAAATAAAAATTTACTTATAAATCAAATCCATTCTATTCATAGCCTAATTAATAAAGTTAATAAATACATACTTAAACTAACAATCATCTTCTAATCCGAGATGTTAAAACTAACGATCACCTTCTAATCCCAGATGTTAAAACTTGTACACTAGTTAAAACCTCACTTTCTATCCTTTTACACTAAAATTTTCTGCTTCAACCAAAGAAATCCAAAGCTTTCTAATGTTCTTTTCCATTTACAATTTTAAATTATAATAATAGGTTCAATTTGTGCCCAACAGAGGATATTAAAGGGTGGTGGATATGGGCTTATTGGTCGTCCCCTCTTTCCTACGCTCAAAATGCCGTTTCAGTGAACGAGTTCCTGGCAACAAGGTGGCAGCAGGTCTGATATTATTTTAATATTTTATGCAACGTCTTTACCAGAGGCCAATCACTTTGCCCGACCAAAATGTTCATTTAATTTATGTTATGGTCTGATGCAGCCAAACAACCATATTGGAATGCAATTGTTGCATTCACGCGGACTTTTTACCAATAACTACTGGTATTGGATAGGAACGGCAGCGCTCATTGGGTTCGTCGTTATGTTTAATATCATCTTCACACTCGCATTGGACTACCTGGACCGTACGTTATATTCAACTTCCGTCATTCGTAATAGAAGTTAAAAAAAGTCGAGTGTTATCCACTTTCATAACCGTTCAAAAAAAAATATAGCCTCTAAATTTAAAACCTTTAATTAGCTTTACAATACAGTCAACTAATCTTTTACATATATTTCGTCGCAGCCATTGGTAGTGCGCAGGCAATAGTTATTGAAGACGAGTTAGAAAAAGATGAACGGGAAATGCAAAACCTTCCAGGAAGAAGATCAATTTCGTTGTCGACAGAGCGTCCTCATGAAAACCAATCATCTGGTAACATTCTTCATGAAATCCTACTTATTAATTATAATTATTTTTATTAATTGGATCTAATTCAAAATGTAGATTTTGGAAATGTTTTAAAATCAGAATGATAAAAGTTAATTCAATGGGAATTTTAAAAATATTTAGAAAATCAATTCTCTTATATTTCAAAATATTCCTAAAATTTATAATCTCAATAAAAATAGCTTTCCTATTCGTATTATGTTCGGACGAAAATCAAGTTGTCAACCATTTTAAAGCGTTGGCATTGGCGAGTACTGAGGAACAGCGTAATACAGGGCCTACGGTGAAAAGTAGAGGGATGATTTTACCATTCCAACCATTGTCATTGGCATTCCACAACGTCAACTACTATGTAGATATGCCTGCAGTATGTTCTCTTGCCCAACATATTCATAACTTTAAACATAATTTAAAAGGGGATTTTCTTTTCATAATTTCATATTAAGCTGAAGTTATCTGTACAGCATTTATTACATTCACGAGTGTATAATATTATAAAAAGATTATTGACTTTTCTCAATGCAATTATTACTGGTATGAAAATACAGGAAATGAAGAAGCAAGGGGTCACGGAACAAAGACTTCAGTTATTGCGGGACGTGAGCGGATCATTCAGGCCTGGAATACTCACTGCATTAGTCGGTGAAAGTGGCGCCGGGAAAACCACACTGATGGATGTTCTTGCAGGGAGGAAAACTGGAGGATACATAGAAGGATCCATTACAATCTCTGGATATCCGAAAAAACAGGAAACTTTTGCGCGGATTTCTGGTTACTGCGAACAAACTGATATTCATTCACCATATGTCACAGTTCATGAATCCCTTGTTTACTCTGCTTGGCTTCGTCTTGGCGAGGAGGTAGATTCTGATACAAGAAAGGTATTTTTATATTTATCAATTCCAGATCAGTTTGGGTCAATTAATTGCACCGTTAGATTTTTCATGGTTATGATTCGTGAAGAATATATTTGTGTATGCAGATGTTTGTGAATGAAGTAATGGAACTTGTAGAGATGAAAAATTTAAGTGGTGCTCTGGTGGGTTTCCCTGGAGTAAATGGCCTGTCTACGGAACAAAGAAAGAGATTGACAATAGCAGTTGAGCTGGTAGCAAATCCTTCAATAATTTTCATGGACGAACCAACATCCGGACTGGATGCAAGGGCTGCAGCTATTGTTATGAGAACTGTTCGAAACACTGTTGATACTGGACGAACTGTGGTTTGCACCATTCATCAGCCCAGCATTGATATATTCGAGGCCTTCGATGAGGTATTTTTATGATATTACGGCACAACCTTTTAATTCAAATTTTAAAAATATTTTAACATGTTAATTATATTTCTTTCCTGTGGAAATGCAGCTGGTGTTGATGAAACGTGGAGGACAGATGATCTATGTTGGACCTCTTGGTCACCAATCCCAAGCACTTGTGGACTACTTGGAGGGAATTGAAGGTGTACCGAAAATTACACCTGGTTACAACCCTGCTACATGGATGCTGGAAGTAACCTCTGTCACTTCAGCAATTCGGCTTGGAGTTGATTTTGCTGAAATCTATAAAAATTCATCCCTCTATCAGTAAGTCATTGCTATAGTGTTATTTTAAGTTTTGGGGTTTTTTTAAATGGGAATAAGAGGATTACAATGGTGAGTGACATTGTGATTTTTGTTATTTGAAATATATTTTAAATTATATAAATAAATTATAAATTTTAATACTTTAAAAACTACTAAAAATATTTAAATCGTATAAAAATATTTAAATCTTAAAAATTATACGATTGAAACTTATAATTTTAACAAATAATTATAAAATAATAAAAAAATTAATCCAAAAAACCCTTTCAAACACCTAAATCGTACATATTACACAAACTTCCAAAAGTAACAAACCCTAAAATGCTCAAAACCAAGAATAAAATAGTTAGACTGCGGCCATTGTTCGTTCTACATGTATTGGCGTTATATGTTTTTTCTTTTTAATCGTTGAAAACAGCGGAAAGATAATCGAATTAGTTTCTGTGCAGACGTAATGAAGCTCTAATTCAGGAAATTAGCAAACCTGTTCCTGGCACCAACGATTTGAGCTTCGAAAGACAATTCGCTCAACCCTTTGCAGTTCAAACTATGGCTTGTCTATGGAAGCAACATTGGTCTTATTGGCGAAATCCTCAGTACAACAGCGTTCGATTCTTCTTCACCCTTGCCTGTGGTTTGCTTTTTGGCACCGCTTTCTGGAGAATGGGCCGGAAAACGTAAGTGTCAATTTCAGCTCCCAAGAGCATAAATTATAATAATATCTATTGTGATCAATTCAATTTAAACTAAATTCGGTTGTGATGTATGGGGTCGTTGTAAATTTTTCCAGGCACAGGCAACAAGATATATTGAATGCAATGGGATCCATGTTCGCCGCAATTCTCTTCCTAGGCTTCAGCAATGTTGTCTCTGTACTACCAGTGGTCGATGTCGAAAGAACAGTCTTCTATAGAGAAAAGGCAGCAGGAATGTACTCCGCTCTGCCCTATGCCCTTGCTCAGGTAAATACTGTTTCGTGTACTTTGTTATTATTGGAATTTGATATTTACATAGCTAAATATTACTTGAATATGATAAACATAGAAAAACATTTCCATCGGCGTTAAATATTGAATATTCTTGATGAGTATTATAAAGATAATTGAATATAATTTGCGTTAAATATTGAATATTCTTAATGAGGATTATAAAGACAATTGAATATAATTTGCGTTAAATATTGAATATTCTTGATGAGTATTACAAAGATAATTGAATATAATTTGATTGTGAATTCTGGAATTCATAGATATGAATTTGTCTATTAAATTTTAAAATTCTAAAATTTCAGCTATGATATTAGCCAACATAAACTATAAAGTTCAGGACCTTGTTTTTCTCTTTTCTCTTATGGAAAAGATGACTATGATGTTGAAATTATATTTGTGTGGGTCTAGCTTTTGATCGAAGTACCATACGTATTTGTGCAAGCGGTAGTGTATGGTCTGCTCGTTTATGCATTGATCGACTTCCGGTGGACAGCGGCCAAATTCTTTTGGTATTTTTTTATGATGTTCTTCACGCTCCTTTACACCACATATTATGGGATGTTGACGGTGGGTCTCACTCCCAATTCAAGCATAGCTTCAGTTCTCTCCACCGGTTTCATTGCAATCTGGATGGTCTTCTGCGGCTTCTTAATTCCACGTCCGGTGAGAGTTTCCGTCAATTTATATTGATTGTAGATTTAGAAATTTAGATGGCAGATTTCTCGATATAGAGATTTTAATTTTAAAGTCGGCAATTAAATTAAAGTAACTACACAATACCCTCAGATAATCAAAATCTACAATTGGGTTAAACTCAAGTCTCCACTCTCTCATATTCACGTGGATGGTTTTTGTTTCGTGATTGACGTTGCAGCGGATTCCTGTGTGGTGGAGATGGTATTATTGGGTTTCCCCCTTTGCATGGACTCTATATGGACTTATAGCGTCTCAGTTCGGGGATAACTCAGATGAAATGGTGATGAACGATGGTACAAAACAACAAGTGAACAAATTCCTGAGGAGCTACTTTGGATATAGGCACGATTTTATGGGACCAGTAGCGGTTGCCACAATGTCATTCGCGGTTTTGTTTGGACTGATCTTTGCCATCAGCATCAAGATTCTCAATTTCCAAACGAGATAGAATAGCATTATATAGGAAAAAAAAAAAAAAAAACATTATATTTTGTTTTGCGGTATTCGCACTATTGTTTTGCATAATTCTTATATTATGTTTTTGTCACAAAAAAGGTCCACCAGTGTTGTAGGTAACCGACGGATCAGGTTTCTATTTTGTTTTAATTGTCTTCTTTTGCCAATTCCAGGCAGAAGTATGAACTCTTTTTCAAAAGAAGCCATATGTATGAACTCTCTCTAGATAGCAGTTAACTATTGAGCTTAGTAATGATGTACAAATAATTGTTGTGGCAGAAGTATGAACTCTCTATGTATTGCCCTTAAAGTAATGATGGACAACTATCTCTGTTGACGGATCTTAGGAAGTCCGTGTGGAATACAATCCCGCTGCAGGCTTCAATTTATTCTTAGTTATGCAATGTAAGCTATTTGGAAATAATGAATTAATCAATGACCTTGATAATTTGGAAATGCATTCGTGTGCTTACAGAAGCTATTTGCGAATATGATTGGACTCTATTATGTGTTATATGTTATTGAAATTGAGTGCATAGCACAGAGAACTTTTGAATTGTCCATGTGCCAAAGTAGTTTGTGAATTAGGGAATATGCAGATCATGGCATCTAAATATATTTCAACGTAAGTTCGTCAGGGATTTTGGATATAGAAAATTAAATAATTGGTTTGAGTGTATGTAAAAGAGAGAAATATGAAAACAATTGAGATTTGATGTTTTCATGTCATGTTAGAGATAAATCGTTTAGCCAGGTATATTAATTTTTTGAGTTTAAAAAATTATTCAGTTTATTTATATATGTATGGGTAAATTTTATTAACGGCCAAGACAAATAACGATTTACATAAATAACGGTTTACATAAATAATCATTTACATAGTAGATTAAAAAAGTTATCCAATTTTTTTATAGAGGAGACTGGACCATAGCCAAAAATATACACTCCCTAGAAATAAGAGATACATCTAAGAGCTAAATGACATCCAAGTAACTAAATTAATATTGAGGCTCTTGTCTTCTTGGCCTTCAACAATAGTTGTAAATCTAATCACAAAACAAAATCATATCATCATCAAGCAAAGGGGCGCAAAATCAAAGGCTTACACTAGGATAGGAGCAACTGGATATACTGGAGGTTTTCGTGTTTTTGGAGGAATGTCAAGGTGCTTCTCCTTCCTCTCCATCTATTTTTTAAGATTCCTCAAGTGCTTGTGCACGTGATTCCTGTTTTTGTAGGAATGTCAAGGTGTTGTTCCTTCCTCTCCATCTATTTGTTAAGATCCCTCAAGTGCTTGTGCAGGTGATCAAGTCATTGAAGGATGTCCATATGAGATTCATGGTCCAACAAAGTTCATCCCAACAACAACCGTTTGCATTCCTCATATAGCTAGTATAAGGGATCCATTTTGCCCACTCAATTAGAACTTTAGTGTCTGAAAGGGAGGTTTTGTGGGAAGAGGCTTCCACCTCTAATTTGGTAAGCTCTTCCTATACATGGTTAAGAGTAGGCTCTTCATAGCTAAGTCCTCAATTCGATGGTGCAAATGAGTGTTTCCTTGATGATCCCGCTTATGGCAATAAGTGCCCCCCATGTGATTAGCTCGTAGGCGAAGCATGGAGTCCATGCGACCTGGAAAGCCAAATTCAAATATTGTTCCACAGTGGCCGAGAGGTTCCCAAAAGAAACACACTTTCCCCAATATAATACCCCCAGCAGTCGAGAACTGAATGACACAATGATCTCCGAGAATGAAAACTTTGCCAACCATGCACAAAAACAAAGAAGAAGCTAATTTCCGTAACCATCACGAAACTTGTCTACACTCAAAAACACCCTAACAATAATGCCACCATGCATACAAAGAAGAAAGAATAATACTAGTCAGAGAAAAGAAAGATGTCAATGCCTCTTCCTGAAAGAGTGTGATTAAAACAATACCAAAGTTACACAGTTTCATCCAATAGGATTTGACCGATGACCTAGAACTAGGCCAACTAATAGAATAGTATAGAGAAAGACAATAGAGACTCCATGAAAACTCAATTACACGACCATAAAGCATAAAATTACCCAAACCCTCTAGCCAAACATCGATTCAAATCCAAGATAGAGAAAAACCTCCCCAACCAACAAAGCTCCACCTAGCGGCTAGCTTTCAAGTGGTGAGCATCCCAAAAAAAAAAAAATAGAAAACGCAATAATACCAAACGAAAGATTAGAAGAGTCCCAGAACCACTATTTTAGCTAGGAAAACTACAATCACAATCGGAGAAAATAATCCAAAATAACATAAAGATATCATGTGATGCGAGAGGGGGAGAACACCATCTTGTAAGCTTGAATGAAGACAAAAATAAAAATCACCTCTTCTCTTGCACCACATTTGAGCCAAAATGTTTTCATATTATCTAGATGAGATGTGGAGTCCAATATAGAACATGTTGGTAAATTTTTTTCTTATCAATAGATTCCTCCAATCCTGAAGAAAATTTCCATTCTTTTGTTGGTAAGCAAGTTGCTGAGTAAAAAATGCTTCAGAGTGTCCATCTATCCCACGGTTGTTCTTGCCCCAATTCCATGCATCCCCTTTACCTCCTCCTACACTGTAATAATAAACTAAATCTTATTTTTCCCTACCCACTCTGGATAGCATTGTGAATGGCCCTAGATTTATCAGTACCAAAACTATCATGACCACCACCCATTCCACATGCACTAGGTTGTCCAATAGATCACCATGTTGACTCTTCATCAATAATTCTCCCAACATATTAATGATTCATATGCCCTCATTTACAATTTCCACAGGTGTTTTTCCATATCCCCCGACTCATTTTCTAGGTGGGGCAGTGGCAACCCCTCCCCCCCCCCTGGTCCCCCAACCCCCTCTTCTCTTGATTGTCACCCCATTTTGGGTTGGGGTTTCTTTCTGAGCCAACCACCAACATGGCATTTTCAAGGGTCAGTTAGGTACATGTTTTCAGGTTCACGCCATAGGATGGAAGGTATCAAGGCTTCCTTGGTTTTCCAAAAAATCCACACTTATGTTCCCTATTCATTAACAACCAATTTAATGAGAACTAGCATAAGAATGATAAGGGTAGAAACTTGTTCTCACAGTGATTCTAGTCTCCAACTCGACGATACGTTTTGGATTCTAGCCCCATTTCGGAGTCTACAAAGCATGTTTATGATTGCTTGTGAATTCCCATCGATAAAGAGTTTAGTGTAACCTTTGTTTGGGCGAACTCCAAGCCCATTTATAGGCTTGTTAATTTTGCTATGTTATTATTGTTGATGTCGATTATTCTTGAATAAATGTAAATTGGAATTCCTCCATGATCTCTAATTATTCCTCCACCTTTGGAAGTGTCTTCGAAGTTTAGTTTTAAGAAGAAAAGCAGTGGAAGAATCTAGTTGAATCGACTATACACAAAATCAACCAACAATGAAGAATTTGTGCTTCTAATCTTGACGCTTTCCAATCTTGAGGGGACCAGTTCAGTGCTAGAATCATTTCCTCTACCTAGCTAACAAAGGAATCCCATATGGAATCCGTAGGCATTGCTCGACCTTTGAAAATTTTCCTATTCCATTCTTTCCAAATTCCCCAAAGAAGAGAGCTAAGGGAAATGTTTCAAATGCGATTGAGAACTAGACTTTCAAAGGCTTGGGCATGCCAATTGGAAAGGGTGTTTATAATACTTACCAGATCTATATTCAATCTTAGGAAATATTCATGAAGCCTATTCCATAGACCCCCAAAAAATGTACAGAAGTTAAATAAATGCTCCAAAGTCTCATCATGCAATAGACAAATTAGGCAATGTGAAGGGCACTAGAAGTTTCTTTTTTGAATTTTCTCCAACGTTAATGTATTATCCTACATCAATAACCATATGAAGATGGATACCTTTGTCCCCAAGTATTTCTTCCATATTTTAGCCCAAACCTCCTCTAGAGGCTAATCATGATATCCTACTTCTAGATGGTAGGCTTCACTGTTTGAGAAGGTTCCTTTATATTTATATCTCCATATTAAATTGTCATCTTGATTTGATGTTGGGATCTATTTATGTTGTATATTATTCTAGAATTTCCTCTACACATCCCATTTTGATTTTGGGTGCCATTTGTTTAGTGGAATTCATCAGCGTGATCATTGATCTGCCACCTCCACCACCTAGTAATATTTCATTTTTATTTTTCCTTGGGCTACCATTTGTTGCCTTAGTATTTTATAGTTCTCCTTGATCCTCTAGATTAGGAATTTGTTGTAAGGATTCATCCAAGAATGAAGTTGTGCTTCCATTTTTAATTTCCGATAATCAATTCTTCTTAATCAACCAAATACCATTGTTTTCCAAGGTCCAAATTGAGGATCCAAGTGTCAAAATATTCAATCTTAACAATTATTATTTACGAGTATGAGTGTATACTTCTGTTTCCAAATTATTTTCTGTAGGTCCATTCCTTCTTGTAGCCATTGTCCTAACTTTTGGCACCCATAATTGTTGCCATAATGCTTGGGTCCATCAACCCTAGTCCATCTTTGTGCTTTGGTATGCACATATTATCCCATGCCACTAAAGGCTATTTCTTGTCTAATATTTAACCTCCCCAAGGGAAGCAATGATAAATTATTCGCATTTCCTAATGAATGGATGATGGTGCCATCATGGATGAGCATAAGTTAATCAGGAGAGCTTGAAGGACAACCTTTATGAGTACCATACATCTTGCGATGTTTAGATATATAAACACCAAGCTTGACGATTTACTATGATAATTTGTGAGAAGATCCTCCCATACACTCCATCTGATAGAGTTGTCTATCAAAGGAGTACCCAGATACTTGGATGGAAGCTTGCTTATTTGAATCTCTAGTATTCGAGCCACATGTCTCTAAACAATAACATGAGTTTTAATGAAAAGAACATGATATATAGTTTGGTTTATTTCAATTCTTTAGGCCATAGAAAATTGACCTAGGATATGATTGAAAGCCTGAGCTTCCTTCATGTGGGGGTACCAAGTCCCACTGTATCATCAAAAAACTATTAATGGATTAGAGGTATATATTCTCCATAGATTTAGATACATTTTATCTTATGCGTGAATGTTGCAGCCTTAGATGCTTGACCCAATCACTCCACTACTAAAATGAATAAAAAGGGACATAGGATAATACAAGAGCATAGACCCCCTCCCAAATAATATATGATGTTGGAAGCCTATAGAATGCATATCATGGAAAGATGAAATGATTTCCTCAAATTATGTAAATAATAAATAATAAATGGAAGCCTCTAGAAGATGTGTCATGGAAAGAGTGTGTGATTCCCTCATATTATGTAAAATCATAGGGTTTTCTTTCCCTTGGTACTTATATGCAACCTATGATTAGGTTTGAAAGAATGGGGCAAATATAGCGTAGACGAGGTAGGAAGGCCAACCCTTGAGAGGTCGTGATATGTAACAAAGCTTATTTTTGAATCTTCGTATCTTGTATGATTTTGAATCAATATGTGGTTAATGTGTGCATACAAAACTTTTTAAAATGATTATTTTCCATGCTTTGTTAGATAGGCTTGAGGAGAGAGTAAGAGAGTTGTCGGAATGTGTAGTGGAGAGTTAGACTGGGAAATTAATTTTGTCAAATTTAGTTGGACAGAGAATGCTATGTCACTATGACGTGGGGAGGGACTCAAACACGAGACTCCATGATTTTCAAGAACTTGATAAGAAATATATATGTTGATTTCAATCAACAATGTATGTTGATGTGGACCACCCCCCACTTGCGGTCCTTGCTGACGTCACCGGGGTACACGCTTGGCAATCCATGAGAATCATGGATTTCCCTTAACAGTCTTATCTTGTCTGATTTTGATTGTGGAACCAATAAAAAACCGTGAGTGTGGACCTTCCGACCCCAACTGATGTCATAAGGGGAGGCACCCACAATTGACTACGATCGTTGATTTCAATTGTATGATCATGGTTGTTGTTTGGTACTTACGTAGAGAAATGAGGTATAACACAGAAATAGGAAGGAACCACATCCCGTGGGAGAATTCGGTTATCTTCACGATCACCTTAAGGGTGGTTTGCAAGGTCCAAATACCTTCAGTGCTAGAGCTTGTTGACTATTGTGTTCGAATGGGTAGACCGTAAGGTTGAGCGTGGTGACCAGAGAGGCATTTGTCTTATGCATTGTTATAACTAAAGCTTGGAATACTACAAGATTGAGGTTTGAAGGTTGTAAGCTCCATTTCGACTGAAAGGAAGAGATATCCAAATTTCCATGGGCCCATAACCACAGGTTGAGTAATTGAAGTAAAAATGGTTCTATTTTATCAGACCCTTAGAATCGACCTTCATCATAGCATATCTCCTTGAAGGATCCCTAGAGATGGTTATAAACGATAAGAGGGAGAACCATTGACTAGAATAAAAGATGTGGTAGAGGAGACTAGATTGTAGACCCAAGCAATCCAATAATTTGAAAACCCACAGGCCCTGAGGATACTAGGTATATATTCCCAACATAGTTTATCATAAGATTTTGATAATTCCAATTGAAACATCATTACTAGTGCCTTAGTGATTTTCAGGGAATGGATTGCTTCATGTGAAAACATTATATCACCCAGAATCTATCTTCCTTCTACAAACCTCATTTGTTCTAGTGATATGAACTTGTAGACAAACAACTTAAGCCTATTTGTTATAATCTTAGTGATGATCTTGTAAATGATGTTGTAGAGTGCAACGAGTTTGTATCCGTTAGGGTCTTTAGCCTTGTCCTTTTTTGCTACCATGGTAATGATGGTGGCATCCATTTCTCTAAGAATAGATATAGACATCCTTGATTCCTCCATTTCTTTCTAGACTTCTTCTCCTATTATTGACCAACAATGTTGAAAGGATTAAATATTTGTAAAACCATTTGGCCCTAGTTCCTTTTTATGTGGCATCAACTGGATTATTGATTTGACCTCCTCATAGGAAAATTCTCTTAGAAGTGCCTGATTTTGTTCGGTTATGATAAGATGGAGAAAATATTGAGTTTTTTGTTGTATTTCTCTTGATCTATCCCATATTGGTTTTGTAAGAATGTTATAAAAGAGTTGAACCAAATACTAAGATATCTCTTAAGGGGTTTCTATTTTTCTTTTATACAACCCTTTTGACTAAGATATCCTAGTATGGTTCCTATGTTGTAGCATAGAATTATGGAAAAAGACCTACATTTCCCCCCATTTTAACCACTAGATGTAATACTTATCTTTCGACAAAATTTCATCCTACTTCATTCACTACTCTAGTTCGTGCAAAATATGTACCTTCTTCTTAATTAGGTGCTCATATATACCATATAAGATAACCTCTTGTTGGATCCCAAGCACCTTTTGTTCCAGTTTACTTTTGTCTTCTAAGATGTTGCCACACTTCCGCTATTCCACCTATTTAATTTCCTTTTGATGTGTTTCATCTTTTTATATAAGGAAAACATCGTTGATCCATCAATTATCCTTGCTCCTCCCACCTCTGTTGTATTTAAATGGAAATTAGGATGATAGAGAAAACTGTTTTTTAATACGAAATGATAGTTCAAAGGTCATATCTTTAGATCAATGTTGAGGCATAAATCCAAATGATCCAATCAATGGTTGGGTAAGATAAAGGCTTCAATAAACACATCCCAACCCAATATGTTTTCTGATTTTAAGAATCAATCTAAATGTGAGGGCAATTGCTATTGTCCCCCTCCCTGGTTATTCTTGGTAAATATATTATTTATTGTGTCCACCTCAACTATGTAGAGGGGGAAATTGTTTCCTAAAACTTCTTTGCATCCACATCCAACCTTGAAACCCCACCCTTATTATCATTGAGTGACTTGATAGTATTAAAGTATCCTTCAATATACAATGGTGAGGGAAGATATTAAAGTTCTAGTTTGAAAAAATAGTGAATAAATAATGGCTTGTCATTTGGTAAATTTGGGCCATAAACATTGGAAAGGTGATAATATTCCCCTGATCCCACAATCTCGAACTGGATTGTTGGAATCCAAAATGTAGAAAACATATTGGTGACTTGAATTTCCTAATTATCGTAATTATCCCACATAATAGCTAATCCTCTTAAGCTAATTATCTCATATACTTTATATACTCTCTAATCCTGGTAGATTGGACCTTGAACTTAAGGCCAATAACTACTTTAGGCAAGAACCTTTGTTGTCTACGCTTCCTAACCTAACTAATTATATGTTGTTGGTTCAATTGAATATCGTTTGTCTCAAGCTATGAATAATTCAGATTGTAAACTATAAGTTGTTCTAAGGTTTTACCTTTTGATACAATCCTACTAGAAGAGAGAATACGACTCCCTTTAGTAACATTCACCATAAAAATAATAGTTAAAAAGAAAAAAATTATCACAACATTTAAGATTTAAAAAAAAAATCCATCTATAATTTAACAAATATATATAAAAGTTAAAATAAATATGAATTATAAATAAATTTAAATATATATTTATTAATAATTTAAATATATATTCAATTTCATTTTTATCTTTTTAAATGATTATTGTAATTAATGAATACATGCATGTCCATTTAAAAAATTTGAGATAATTTAAAACAAACATAATTTTATGAAGGTATACAATCCTTTATTTAAATACTTTATTAAAATAATTTTATCTATTTGTTAATATTTAAATTTAGATAAAAACAACACATATACATTTTGGAATTTAAAAAATCACATATATGAAATATGATTCATTTACTCTAAAATTATTTAGAACCTTAAATCATCGACCTCTTACACAAATTTATTAAAACGCCAAAAGCATCTAGCTGCACATTTATATCAAAGTATTATATCATATTTTGAGGATTGAAACACGGGATCTAAAGCATTACATCAAACTTGTTTTTTTAGTAATGTATTCCGAACGTTATCAGAAAAATGCTATTTTAGTTTAATATTAATTGAAAAATTCTTTTAACATTTTTTAAAATAAATGTATTAACATGGAAAATTGAAGTAGTTTACATCTAAAAGTGTATTTAATTTTATTTCTCTCAAATTGGATGAGAAAAGATGTGCAGGGTGTGGTAAGGCCATTGTAAATCTATGTAATAAACCGAGGAGATGTGCGAAGCCATCTTTTTATCCATCTCCTTTACATGAACCGCGTGTCTATCGAATTAAAGATTATGAATACTCGAACATTGCAGGATGCCTCATTCATGTTTCTTTGTCACCACCCTCTCATGTCTCTATGTTCTTAGATTATTTACAATGATCTCCCACTCGTGGTCACGATAGAAATAGATTATTTGTTTTCACCCTTCCTCCGATGTGTGGATGTTCTAGCCTCCTTTCTCTCCTTTGTGGACTTCTCCGCAGTTGACAACAATTGTATCCTTTTGGTACTCAGCTTAGATAAATAGCTCCATTCGTAGCTTTTATAGGATCTAATTAAATGTAGCTTTCTTCTCACCAGCCTCTATAATCTTTGGAGATGAAACTTTATGGTTTCCTCCACTGAACTTCTCATTCATTCTGAATCTTCTTGCTCCCGATCACCACCATGACCAGACATCACCACCATGACCAGACATCGAGTTCAATGCCATGGGGATGTGGAAGTAAAGGTGCACAAAGTGGTTCGTGGACTAGATTCATGGTTGAGTAGTCCATGCAAAAGTTTTACAACCCAACATCAACAAACAACTAGCACGAGATCTCACACGCTTGAGGAGGAGATCAGAGGCTTGAGGAGATCAATCAAGAATGTGAGTTCCATTCAATTTTTAAAATTCTTTCAGATATAGCCACTTGGGTTGGAAATACTATCCATACATTTGGAAAATCAAGAATGTGAGTTCCATTCAAATTTTTAAATTCTTGCAGATATAGCCACTTGGGTGGGAAATACTATCTATACATTTGGACTTTGGACATTAAAACTAGTACATTTGCACAATTGACTTATACTAGCATATGAAGTCTCTACTTAGTAAAGTTTTGTTAAAGAGAAATGATGCACATGTTCACATTCTACTTTTATTGGATGAAGAACAAGTGTAATTAAAGTATATGGGCCACCATTTAGAGCATATTAATGCTAATCTTATCCCAAGGAATCTTATTCCGTGAATAGGTCCAAATGTTTCTTGTCATGTTGAAGCCAAAGTATATGGGCCACCATTTAGAGCATATTAATGCTAATCTTATCCCAAGGAATCTTATTCCGTGAATAGGTCCAAATGTTTCTTGTCATGTTGAAGCCAATTCCATAGTGGTGGAGCCCTCAGACTGAATCTTTTTATTTTTCTTAATAGAAATTGAGCTTACTTAGTTTTTGCTAATCCATTAACATATGAAAATCTATGTATATTAATCTCATCAATATTTTCTTGTTATAATTTTATTTTATTGTAATATTTTGTATCATTTCCTAAGTTGTTTTTTTCTAATCCATTAACGTAGGCAACTATATGCATACCAAACTCTTTAATATTTTCTTGTTATAATTTTATTTTATTATGTTATTTTGTGTAATTTTGAATTTTAACTAAGAAAAAAATCCCAAAGCATTGCCAATAGTTTGGTTACCTAAATAATACAAGAAATTCTTACATCATGCAAATATGTAATATAATAAATTATTAATAAATTTGACTTCATAAAAAATTAAAAACTTGATTTGATTTTATATTTCAAAATAATTTGATATAACATGAATTTGAAATTTAATTTAATAACTTTATTAATAAGATATAATAAACCATTAAACTAAAAATAAATGGAGAATTAATTAAAACTAAATGGAAATGGAAAATATAGAATACTTTTTTTCCATTATAATATCTAAAAAATATAATGCTACTATAAACATATAATATCACGCTGTACTAGATAATGAAACATTAAAATTAAAATTATGGTGTTTGTAACAACCCGTGCGTTCTTTCAATTGGTATTAGAGCATGGTTCCAAACTTTGATAGTTAGAAAATGCATATGTTAAGCAATGTTATATAATTTCATGTTGCTTTTTTCCAATCTAGGGAAGACCTATCATAGCTCAATTGTCAATTGGGGATAACAACCATATGGCACCATTACACATGAATGCAAAATGACTCATCATAGTTAATCTTTAAAGTAGAGTAATATATTACTTACCTCTTAAGATAAAATATTTCACTAAAATAATTTCCAATAATTGGAATTTTTGATAACACAACACAATGTTAAATTTAAATTTTAAATATTTTTAACAAATAATTTCATCCTAAATTCTAATAAAAAATAATCTCCTGCATATCCAAACTCCACACATATTTATAAACCCTTAAAGTCTCTTAACAATTTACCTAACTTTCTTTAATAAAATTACATTATATAATTACATTAATTTATTATTCAATTATTAATATTTAAAATAGAGTGATACTTTTATTTTTGTAATAATAAAAATTACTATGTTCTTAAAATAAAATCATTTACTAAACTAAATTCCAACAATTAGAATTTGATACACCATGTCAAATTTAAATTTTAAATATTTAAAAAAAAATGTCATCCTTGATTTCAACAAAAAATACTCTCATACATATTCTAACTTCAATATTATTTTTAAAGTCTAAACTTCAATATTATTTATAAAGCCTAAGTTTAAATTCCACTTAACCATTTACCCAACCTTCCTTAATAAAATTTTATTATATTAGTTTCATTAATTAATTATTCCATTCTTAATCATTAAATTAGAGCAATGTTTTTATTTTTTTAGTAATAAAAGATTAATTTCTTCATAATATAATTTTTTTTACTAAAATAAATTCCAACCATTAAAATGTCATAATGCAACACCATGTTTAAATTGAATTTTAAATATTATTAACAAAAAATTATCTTAGATTCACTAAAAAATTCTTGTAATTCAACTCCAACTTATTTTAGAGTTTAATTTTAAAAACTTTAACTATTTCCCCCAACTTTATTTAATAAAATAAATAACAATTAATATCATTAATTATTAATTCTTAATTTTTTAAAATATAACACTTTTTTTTTTATAATATTAATTAAATAATATTTCTCATGAATTTAAATCTTTCAAGAAAAAAATCAAAAATTGGCATTTGATAATACAACTCCTTTTTAAATTGAATTTTAATATTTAAAAAAATCTCTCATCCCAATTCCAATAAAAATTACTCATCTATCTATACCCGAAACTTATTATAAAATTAATAAAGCCTCTTCGGGATAAATGTTATATTATATTTATTCAATCCTATATTATCATCATTAAAAAATATGCATTAAACTATTACATTCCATGTTACCACCCAAAAAAATACAAAATAATATGAAGTTGAATTCCCACCATAACCCTCTAATAGAATTTTCCTTTAATATAATATCTATGATTACATCCCATAAGTCGCTAAAATAGAAATGCACATTAGACTCTATTCCATGTTACCACAAACCAAAAAAAAAAAAACCAAAACAACATGAGGTTGAATTGCCATCATAACCATGCAATAGAATTTTCCTATGATTACATCCGAGAAGTCGCACCAATTATTAATTGTGTGTTGTCAATTTAAATTTTTTTTCATTCCGTAGTAAGTTAGTTAGACATGCTTATCAATGATGAGCGCCATAGGAGATGTGCATGAATGTGCCGGTTGGTTAAAACGAGGGATCTATGTATGAAACACAGCCAAGAAATGCTGCAGATGCTACATTTCTTTAACGAGAGGCAACGATGTCAACGATGATGTCTCGGGAGAATGTGAGACTTTCTATGTTAAAAAGTAAGAAATGTATATATCAGCAATTGTCTCAAAAGGTACAAAGAGAAACTGATAGGATTATTAAATTGGAATTGTTGAATTTTTTTAGAAGAGTTAATTGGTTTGTGGAAAACCTTGTTTTCTTGGACTGGATCATTGTGCAATTACTGTTCTTTAGATGTTTTGTTTATATCTATATTACAGGGAACACATTGAATGTCTTATTTCATTTTAGAGTAAGCTAATTACCCAAAATCAAGAGGTTAAGTTATTTACCCAAAATCAAGAAACCTCTATAGATGGCCAAGCATATACGAAGAATACATTTCATTCATATGCAATACCAAATCCATCTTTTCTTTTCTCTGAGTAAAATTTCAAAAGTATGAACACATGCCATTTCATATGCACAATAAACCCAACTTCTGAAATTCAATGCTTGGATGCATCCCATTCATCCATTCAATTAGGTGAAAGACACTTTCAACTGTTGATCTGAACCAGAAAAGTAAACAACAGAAAATCAAGAAAGCACAAAAGAAAGGATTCTATGCAGAAAATCAAGAAAGTCCGCCATTTTTTCTATGGAAAAATCATCAATCCCATGCCTTTCTGCCATGAAGCACTATCATTTCTTATTATGGAACTATAGGAACATGTTATGAACAGAGGCAACTATAGCGCCGTGAACAAGCGAGCCCTCTGTCAAAGCCTCCTTTAAACACCATAACCCCACATTTGATTCCGCTCCGCAGTTTTCCTACAATTGACGACATACTGGCTGTAGCCGTTGTGTAATAACAACCTTTTGTTGTATTTTTTAATTTTTATTTAAAATATAATACTCACAATTGAAATTCATTGAAACATCCAACTTAAACCACATTATTAAATCATCTACATAATAGAAATGTGTTTATAAATTCCAAGAAATGTAAGGGATATTCCACATAAATTAAAAGCAAATATTAATTGAAAATGTATAAAGAACTAAATCAAAATATTTACATAAGAGTTTTGAAAGTGGGTATTGTTTCAGAATAGTGATAAGTGTGTATTGTTTCAAAATATATGAATTCTCCTTACTGGTTATTCTTTACATTTAAAATAAGTTATGCCCAAATTATTGATTGGCCTAATTTTTGGTCGATTTGTTGTTTCTTCCTTAACCATCCTCAAGATCAAGTGGCACATTCAGATCAGGAAGAGATCAGGAAGAGCCTTGATAGAAAGATTCAGATTGTGAGCAAGAGGAGCGTTGAGTCGCGGATTCAGATGAAGAACAAGAGGAGCCTTCTTTGGAAGATCAAGAACAAGAGGAGCCTCCTTCACCTCAAGAACCTTTTTCTTATTTTCGCGTAAAGCCCCTTCAAGAAACTGTATAACAGGGTGAGCTTCAATTCTTCCATGTGACAACAAGTGGATATCGTTGACAAGAACAACAGTAATTTCACCTTTAGATGGGTCGTCTTCCCATAAAACCTCGGCACCAATAGTAACTGTAACAACGCTACTTGTAAATTTAGATGATCTATTGAATCTGGTCATATACATAGTCTGGCAGACCTGCAATCAGATCACATGCTTTATTAAGGTCTGTAAAAATAATTTAGACAATTGAGAATAATCCTGAGGATGAATTATACTACATGGATTGAAATTAATATACACAAATACCATTATGATTTTACCTAAAATATTTCAATTTACATGATGAATCATGTCACAATACAATAAGGAAATACTCTAGAATCCTAATGATAAAAATTAAGAGCAAGATCAAATTCAATGTTTCTAAATATTTTAATCTACTAATAAAATCTTCTTATTCTTACCTAAAGTAGCATGAACATGTAATTATGATGTCATATTATGCAGAAAATAGAGAATAAAGTAAGGAATAAATTGGTAAAAATATTAGGGAACTTATTTGATCATTGCATCCAAATAGAGAAGGTCGTTGTTGTAGCTTGACATGATTATTCCATTTTTCAACTCGGCGCGGTATTTAGCACATATGGTTCTTTGCATTTTCAACTAGCCGTGCTGCGAATCTTGTAATTGTGGGGACTCGCATCGAAATCTCGCTATCATTTCCTCGATCTGGTTACTATCTCTCAAATTCATGCTCTATCAATTCTTCTGCTCAACATAACAACAACAAAATAGAATCACCAGGATAAACCATGCAAACACTCTTTTAAAGAAAACATAAATTAAATTCAAAACAGAGAAAAACACAATGAAAATAAAACACTCTAAAATCCAAAATGCATGGCCATGTAACAAAGAAAATAAACTTGAACAAGAAACAAGGCAAGCCGATGCAATGCAGAGTATTGAAGAAAATGATGAGATGAAAGTGAGAACATGCTCTGTGAGATGCGTAATACTAATCAGTGCTTGCCAAAAGCTAGGGAACAAGAACAGTGCTTTCCAAAAGCCAGGGAAGAAGAAGAAGAAGAACAACTTGCAGGGAAAAAGCAGTAAAAATATCTTCGAGAGTGACATAAAAGAATGGGAAAAAGCAGTAAGCAACTCAACTGATATTTGGAAAAAGCAGTCACACAATCAATGGTTGAAAGTGTCTCACTTGATCCCATGGAGCAAGTTAAAAGTGTTGATGATTGTTGATGCATAGGAAAGCCTATCGGCCTAAATATATTAAACTGTTAATCTCTAAGCATGAAACACCATACGAGGCGAGAAAATGGGAGACTCACCCTGCTAAAATGTGAGAAATGTACATAATATATTAAATTGTTAATCTCCGAGCAAGAAACATCGTATGAAGCGACAGAGTGTGAGATTGTCCCTGCTAAAAGGTGAGAAATGTACATAATATATTAAACTGTTAATCTCTGAACATGAAACACCGTAAGAGGCTACAATTTTCCTGAGAAAACAATAGAAATTTGGGAAAATTCTGGTAGTATTTTGAAAAAGAATTAGTAATTTTTTTGGAAATCCAAACAGAACTATCTAGTTGTGTAAGCTTATTCCAACAGAACCATGGTCGGTGGTTGATGCTTGTTGCATACGGATAAAAAGAACAACCCAATACAGATTTATCTCTACCTTACCAAGTCTGAAATTCAATTTAGCTCAAACACGATGAATAAATTTACATAATAAAATTGACTCATACAAACACTTTGACACAACACAAATCTTATTCTATTTATTTACACAACAATAATTTTAAGGCTTTTTCACACTTTCTTGGCTTTATTTTGAGAGATTCAAGCCAGTGCCTTTTCTGGTATCATGTTAGAAAATTGAGAGATCAGAGAAATTAGATGCGCACAACAAATTATAGTCACTATATTATTGATCTTAATAGTTACATATTTATAGTATCTAGATCACTGACAACAACACATCTAGATAGCTATTATAACTCACACATAACAAACTAATTGCTTCTAGATTGACACCTAAAAACTCATAATAACAACTCACACATGACATGAAAGAATTACTTCCAATATATCTTTCTAATTGAAAGTTTTTTTCTTCATGTTTCAATAATTACTGCCCATAGGATGAAGTAATTAGAACCTATGCTAGGAATCCCCTACCTGACCCCTAACTCTACCCAATGAAGAAAACACTAACTCACTGATGTGTTTATTATGAACTTAGACGAAGTATGTAACTCCTGCTCCTTCGCATTTTGATCAATTCTCAGCGGAGTCCAACGATTTTATATCTGAGGGTCGAGTATATCGGTTCAAGAACTCGATCCCTCCCTAGAGTAAAAGTGCCTAGCCCATTGCATTAGTTGCACTGCGAATGTCGCTTCTTGTTGTGTCCTACCCTTCTTGAAAATAAAGAACTAACACCTGAGTAATGGCTCTAAAGGTCACCTTTCTGCTGAGTAAAAGCTTTCATGCCACTTTATCAAGTATCAAAACCATAAAAAGAAAAACCAAGGGCACACTGGAAATGATCTATGCAATCTAAAGAAAGATTGAAGTTGTGACAGTAAAATCCTTCAACGAAAATTTACAGTACCTGCAAGCGAAATGACAAGGCTTATAAATTGTTGTGTAAATGACTCTACAACAAAAAAATAAAAGCCAAAACTGATGGGACCAACCCTGATGTCTTACGATCAATAATTAATATATGATTATGGTTGATATTTTTGGTGGTTGATTGCGTTGATGATGTGTTTAATGATATGGTACTGGATTTTAATGTGGTGAGGACAGTTGTCCTATCCTCGGGCTCCACTTCTCCCACCTCTACACCATACTCTTGAAACCCTAACCTCACTCATTCAATCACTTGCTCCAGCACTCTATTGCTCCGTCGAGAGGGTTCTCTGTCACTGGTTTTGTTTGCAATCTATGAGGGTTTGGTGGCACTCCATGAGGGTAGTTGTCTGCAAACCCTGGTTATGAACTCCACTCCTGTAGCTGTGGGTCTCAGTTGTGTGTTGACTTTCTTGTATCTATGGTTGTATGGCTTTGATGTGGTTGTGGTCCTTCTCTATTTGTTGGTCCTGTATGATGTTTTGAAGCATGGCTTCATGGATACCAAATCTCTGGGCTCTGAGAGGTATTGTCTCCGTTCAAGTGGTGGTAATGGCTACCTCCTTGGTGGCTCTGCGGGCGCTATTCTAGTTTCACTTCATGGTTTCCTCGACTTTGTGAATGCACTCATTGTTGTGGTTTTGTTTATGCTTTCGACTCTTTGGGTGATTGCTCCACTATTTAACTATAAATTTGTTGGGTTTCTCGGGCCATGGTTGTGGGGTGACCCATCTCTCAACTCTTGTTCGACAATTTCACAAAAGTAAGACCTCTGTCTATGATTTATAGTTCTATTTCATTTTTCTGTTGGTATTAATTGTTTTTGGTCCTTCTGAGTAGGGGTTGCTCTGGTGACTGTGACCTGGTCCACAGATTCTTTACCTACACAAGCTTGACTCATCTGGTGAGTAGATACTTTGCTAACCTCGTCTCTACTTTTCAATTCGTTTAGGGTTTCTTTACCTCGTTGCTGATGGCCTGTTTTGGTGGTCACTACAGGTGGACGTCGAGCCTTTCTGGTCGCTGGTCTCTTTTCCTGATACTTGTACACTGTAACGGGTAGGGTCATGCCATATTTCTCCTCTTGTTTGCCTATCTCGAGCCTTTTTTTGTTTGTCATTTCTGTTGGGTCTATAATCAAGGGTTTTAAGGCTTCGGCCCTACTTTCTTCCAACAATATGTAATTATGTCTTCAGCTATGATGACCTTGTAACTTATATTGGGTCTTTGGTTAAATTATAGTCTTGGGGTTTTGGACAACTGTCTCATTGTTCGGTCTTGCAGTGGGTTTGTAACCTTGTCTATAACTTGGACTGTAAATTTTGATACCTCTCTCTCTCTCTCTCTCTCTATATATATATATATATATATATATATTATATATATATACACAGATTTTGAAAAGAAAGAAATAGTTAGATTCTTGTTACATGTAGATGCTGGTTTCTTTCTTGTTGTGACTATGTTTGTTTCTTCTACAAACCCTCTCTGTCAATTGATGGAATTTGACTTGCCTCTGTCAATAATTACTTGTTCTCTGTACTGTTAGGAAATGAACTCAATTTCTTGTTCTCGGAAACTGTTATGAAACGAACTCAATTTAATTATTTAGATAGGAAGAAAATAATTTTATTCTGCAATGGACATGGACTCAGATTCTCTCTTGCTTTCAAAATGAATGTATCCTTCTGTTTATTCCATACTATGATGGATGATTACAATTTTTGATTTTTTTTCCTTTAATAAGTTCACTGTATAGTTACTTAAAACTATCAACAGTTACATTTTAGTTATTCCTTGATAACTGTTCATCTTTGTCTAAACTCTAAGTTAACCTAAAACAATAAATTAAAACAAAAAACAATAATGAAAATAAAACAGTGGGCTCAGACAACCTTAAACTTGACAAAAAATCCGAAATGTTGTTAACTAAAAATTTAAATGAGACTTAGAAAACTAACAGAAAACTTCTCTAGTCTGCTAAGACAAATACTCCAGCCATGATCTCCCTTAGCTGGATGCTCTTACATCAAGCTTCTGGGGTAAATGTAAATTCATGGCTCTGGTCCATGAGCTCCTTGATAGAATACCTTGCACATTGTATCAGACCTGTGTCAAGCCATGAATTGTCCTCAATGGGATGGTTATTCCACTTGACAAGGTAGTGTAGGTGCTCTTTTCTTCAAGTCTACCTGGCCACTTGTGTATTGAGGATTCCTTCGATCTCAAGTGGCTGAGCTGAAGGCATTTGTCTCATTCACGAACTACTTCCTTTCTAGGTATCCCGATTTGGCTCTGCCGAATTGTCATCTTCAGGACTGGTAGTGTATGGAAACAAATTTTCCACGTTAAAGGTAGGCGATATGCCTATACCGGGAGGCAATTGTAGCTCATAGGCATTTGCAGAAAACTTACGCAGAATTTTGCAAGGTCCAGTTTTCTTAAATTTTAACTTATTGTATTCGCCCTTAAGGAATCTTTCTCTGCGCAGATGCGCTAAGACTTGATCCCCTACGTCAAATTGTACCTCCCGCTGTTTCAGATCTGCCTTCTGTTCGTACATTTGACTGTTCTCCTGCAACTTTGACTTCACCTGCTCATGTAGGTCGTTTATTGCTCTTGCGAAATCTTCCCCATCAGAACTCCTTCTTTCCAACTATCCCAGATCTCGTAACTCATGCACTCCGCGAGGATGCATACCATACAAGATTTGAAAAGGACTATTTCCTATGCTTTGATTTGGTGAATTGTTGTAAGCAAATTCTGCTTGGGTAAGTACATGATCCCACATCCGTGAATTTTCCCCAACTAGACTCCATAACAGGTTTCGCAAGCTCTTGTTCACCACCTCCATCCGCCCATCGGTCTGTGGGTGATAAGCAGAGTTGAAATTCAACTGTGTGTCCAACTTTTTCCAAAGGTACACCAGAAATGCCTTGTGTCCCTATCGGAAACAATGGACTTGGGCAGGCCATGTAGTCTGACAATTTCAGTGAAAAACAAGTGTGCTACGTGAGTGGCATCACTCGTTTTCCTACAAGGGATGAAATGTGGCATTTTGGAGAACCACTCCACCACGACCATGATAGAGTCAAAACCCCATTGTGTTTTCGACAGAGCCAAGATAGAGACCATACTGATAGAGTTCCACAATCTACTTGGAATAGGCAATGTTGTGTAGAATCCCATGTTCTGGCTGTGTCCTTTCACCAACTGACACACTTTACACCTGGTTACATACTGTTGCACGTCTTTTCACATCTTCGACCAGTAATAAAAATGACTAAGCTGATCCAAGGTCTTATCAATGCTGAAATGTCCTACTAGATCTCGACTATGTTTTTCCCGGATGATGTTCTCTCTCATCGAACATTTTGAAATAAATAGTTGTCCTCCCTTGAATAGAAACTCCTCCTATAAGTTATAGTCCAGCCATAGACTATTATTCTTCAACAAGGGATTTTGGCAGGCTTCATAAGCCTCCTTGAAATCTGCATCTGTTTGATACAAGTCCTTCAGGTGATTAAAACCTGACACTTGTATCGTGCTCTCCTGCAAGAGTAAAACTCTTCTGCTTAGTGCATCTGCTACCTTGTTGGCTTGACCGTTGATATGCTTCAATACGAATGTAAAACTCTGCAAGTACTCAACCCATTTTGCATGTTTATGATTCAGCTTATGTTGTTGCATAACATAATGTAACGTAGAATTATCAAAAAACAAGACAAACTGATTACCCAACAAATAATGTATCCAATGCTTCAAGGTTTTGACAATGGCATAAAAATCCTTGTCATAAGATGTGTATTTCTACCTACTTTCATTTAATTTTTCATTGAAGTAAGTTACTACTTTGTCTTCCTGGCTGAGTATGACTCCAATGGCTATACCACTGGCATCACAATGAACTTGGAAATGTTTGTTAAAATCAGGCAATCTCAAAATTGGCCTTTCAGGAATATTCTTCTTCAATATCTGGAAACTTTTCTTTGTAGCTTCAGTCCAATGGAAAGGCTGACTTGCCTTTTTGATGGTATCCAACATAGGTGTGAATATCCCACTAAAATTATTTATAAACTTGCGATGAAACTTGCCAACCCATGAAAAACTCCGAACTTCAAACAAACTCTTAGGGGATGGCCAGTTGATTATAGCTCCAACTTTTTCTGGGTCCATTTTCAGCTCATTTTTTGAAATCAAAAAATGCAAATAGACTAATTCCTTCTAAAAAAGGAACATTTTTAAAAATTTATCAGCAACTTATTTTGTTGTAACTTCTCCAGCACATATCTAACATGTCAAAAATATTCTTCCCTGCTCTTATTGAAAATCAGTATATGGTCAAGATATACAATCACGAATTTCCCAATGAACTCTTTCAACATCTCGTTCATTAGGCACATGAAAGAGCTAGGGGCATTACTCAACCCAAATGGCATCACCAGCCATTCATACAGACCTTCATTGGTTTTGAAAGTTGTTTTCCATTCGTCCCCTTCTCTTATTCTGATTTGGTGGTATCCACCTTTTAAATCTATTTTCAAAAAATATGTTGCTCCAGTCAAGGAGTCCATCATGTCATCCATCAGTGGCGACGTTAACTTGTACCTAATGGTAATTTTATTGATGGCCCTTGAATCAATACACATCCGCCGCTCTCCTCCTTTCTTGGAAGCTAAAACTGTTGGAACTGCACAAAGACTTAAACTTTCCCGTATCAATCCTTTGTCCAACAATTCCTGTACCTGCTTCCTGATCTCTTAATTGTCCTTTGGACTCATCCAGTAAGCATATTTGTTTGGTAAACTAGCTCTGGGAATGAAATCTATATGATGAGTGATACTTCACTTGGGTGGTAACTTGTCCAGTAAATCATCCACCACAATATCGCTGAATTCCTGTAACAAATCCTGAATTTCTTCAGGGAAGTCAGAAATTTCAGTATGTAATAGCACTGCTCTTGGCCTCCTTACAACGGCATACTTTATCTCGTTATCTTAAATATGTTTTAAAAATTCTTTTCCTCCCATCAGCAGCGCTTTGGCTCCACTAGCCTTTGTTGTTTCTTCTTCCTTGATGGGTACAAGTGTATGGTTAATCCCATCCTTGACAAACTTGTAGCAGTTTGTCTTTCCATCATGAACCACTTTTCGGTCATACTACCATGGTCTACCTAGCAGAATATGACACACGTTGATAGGCATAATATCACAAGTTACCTTGTCTCTATACTTTCCAATATGGAACTCCACCTCACACTGTTCATCAACTAGCAGTTGATGTCCTTTCTATAACCAAGACACCTTATAGGGAGTGGGGTGCTTCAACCTTTTCAAACCCAACTTCTCCACCATCTCTGTAGCAACTAGATTATCAATGCTTCCACTGTCTGTAATCAATTTGTAGCATTTTCCATGTGACTTACACACAGTCCGGAATAATTCCTTTCTTTGGGTTTGGTTAGCTATCTCCTTTGCCGGTTTCAGCAGTACCTTATTCAAGACTAAGGCCACCCTTGTCTTCGGTACATCCTCTACCTCTTGGGGTAGTGCCTTTGCTTCATGTATTTGAGAAACATATGCTCATCCTTGTCCAACCTGTTCACCTTCAGGACACTCAGAGGATCTGTGCCCCCACTTGTGGCACTTGTAACACTGGTAGGCAGCTTGTCTACCTTTGCCACTACCTCTTCCTGACTGGTATGGCCTTCCTCCCCTAGTGCTACCTTCCTTTTCTATTGTTGCTGAGGTTTTTGAACTGCTGCCTTCTTCACTGTGGTTGGCAGTTCTACCTCTACCAAATGATTGTCCTTTCTCTCTACGAGATCGACGTCCTCTTCTGGCATTTTGTTTCCTAGTGATCTTCTCTTCTGCCTTCAAGGTACTCTGGTATGCTTCTTCTATGGTTTTTGGAGAAAGAATACTTCTCTCATCGAATATCTCTAGCCTTAGGCCATTTACAAACCTTGTTGTTTTTTCTTGGGTGTCCTCCACGTAACCTGCTCTTAGATTCACCCGATAAAATTCTTTGGTATACTCTTTCACAGTCATTCCCTTCTGCTTCAGATTCTACACCTGTCAATACAGAGAAATTTGATAATCTTTTGGCAAAAACTTAACCTTCATTTTGTCTACCATTCTGGTCCATTTTTTAATGGGTTGTTTATTTGATCTTCTCCTCTCTACTTGGACACTATCCCACCATAAGGCCACATGTCCTTTCAACTTGGTGGCAGTGAATTTAACTCTTCTATCTTTGCTGATCTCCTCACATTCAGAGTACTTGTCTAACTCACTAATCCAATCCAACAGTACTTCTGTGGACAAACTACCATCATAGTTTGAAATTTCAGGCTTTGGCTTACTGCTAGCCAACAAAACTGACTTTAACAACCTAATTTCAGGTCCTTCCTCATATGATCCATTTGTCATAGTTGCAGCTTCTTCCTCACTGTCGTCTCCTCCTTCCAGATCCCTTCTACTTCCTGCTTCTACTACCATGAAACAGGAACATAGGATCCTAATCTCTTCTCTCAATCCTTCATCTACTACTCTTCGAATAGCTCTCCCACGACCCCTTCTTCCGACTTCCATTTATAGTAAAAAAAATTAACCTTAACTTGGCTCTGATACCAAAATTGATGGGACCAATGCTGATGTCTTATAGTCAATAATTAATATATGATTATGGTTAATATTTTTGGGAGTTGATTGTGTTGATGATGTGTTTAATGATATGGTATTGGCTTTTAATGTGGTGAGGACAGTTGTCCAATCCTTGGGCTCTGCTTTTGCCACCTCTACATCCTACTCTCGAAACCCTAACCTCACTCATTCAGTCACTTGCTCCGCCACTCTACTGCTCCATCGAGAGGGTTCTTTTTCACTGGTTCTATTTGCAATCTATGAGGGTTTGATAGCATTCTGTGACAATAGTTGTCTGCAAACCCTGGTTATGAACTTTGCCCCTGTAGTTGTGGGTCTCGGCTGTGCATTGAATTTCTTGTCTCTGTGGTTGTTGTAGAAATTTTGAATAATTTAACACATATTCAACAGAGATTATCCTGATCATGTACTATTACGGAAAACATACACAATACATAAGCTCCTCTACATTGATCATCAATATAGCAGCATCAATAATAATAAAACATCAAGAGCATTCACACATTAACACAGTATGTATCCCGGGGAAAGCATATCGCTAAAAACCCCAACTATCTGTATATTAATGATTGAGTCATGTAACATTACACAGCATAATACTTCTCACAAGTATCTCCACCTCTGTTACACACAATACAGCTCAGATCTGAATCAATCACTGGCTCAAATCTCCTTCGTTGCTTGCTTACCTCCGCTGCTCAATACCTGCTCAAGAACTGATGATGATTCCAAGGCAACCACGTATTTCCTTGGCTAAATCACGTGAGCACAAGCTACAATGTGGGCAAACTCATTGGCATACTCAATCCCTTGACTGTGCAAGATCTGATGCACAACTATAGTCACAACTGATAGCAATCTGATTCTCTAACACCTGTCCCTGCTGAACTGAACATGCACTGACATGCAACTGAGTTAACTGATGTATTCATTAGTTGTATTATGAGTTAATAACTTGTGAATTAATTAATAACTAATTCACCCAACTCATCTCTAGTCTATTTGCCAGTTAGACTAAATACAACCAGTTTAACAAAGCTAAACTGAACACAACTCCATCAACTGCACCTCCAGTCCACTAAACTCAACTCACTTGAGTTCTAACTGAAGTCCTGCATGCAAATATTAGTCATCCCATAGGTAACCACGTATTTCCTTCTGGGATCTGCATGTACCACATCCGTAGCTCATCCTGAAGTGCTCCAAGAGAATAAGACAAAGTTTATAGTCTAAATATTATTATGAGCTAATAATATTTGACTGTTCTCTATTTAGACTGAGCAGTCACTCCGCTGTGATCTAAAAATAGAAGTCCATCTATTTTTCCCAATTTGACCAATCATCCATAAACAACAACCTGCAATCCATAGACATGATCCATATGTCTAAAAATAGACTTGCGCCAAAAATAGCCTGCGGGCCCACTTAGTGAAGGCGACTCTTTTCCACTAAGCTCCATCATCTTGTTGCATTCTCAACAAGCATTTCTTGTTGCACACTTTTCAACACTCCCTCTCAACAAGAAAGGCTTCCTCTCAAACCCGATCCTGTAACTCTAGAATGTTCTGCATGCAACACATCTTCCCGGTCCACTTTGCTCCAACAACACTTGGAACAAAAAAAACTCCCAACTGACCAATCTGTTGGGCTAGGAACATACTCTGATGCTGAAGCTCTACCTGCTGCTGACAAGTGCTCCCTCTCTGACATCTGCGCTACTGCAACATCTTCATGCATCTCGCACCATTGCCCACCTCTCTGTGCCACCTAGTACTGTGAAAAACACTTGTGCCTCTCGCATTGCTGCAGCCTGCATGCTATCCGCTGTCCTAGGATTCCCCGCACTGTCGCTCTCTCTGTCGCTCCATCCGCATCTATCTCTCCCCAATCAGTCAGTTCCTGCTACTCCACATCGGGGCTCCCGTAGCAAGGTCTCATCCAAGAGGTTGGGTACCTCAAAGGATCCTGCCCCTCCTCCTTGGGACTATCAATCTATATCGCCCCACCTCCTACCTGGAGGTATGGCTGCATGTGATCCCTTAACCCACCTGGCTCGAAGTTTTCCCCTATTGGAGGTCTCTACATGAGTAGATGTCTCTACTCGATCTCCTCTCAGCTTCCCTTGTTGTGGCTGCTCCACAACCTCCTGAAGCTGCTGCACAAATCGTGGCTCCTCCACAATTGTCTGAGACTTCTTCTGGCTCTGCATGTTGAGAGGTAATATACCCTCCCTCTCAACCACCAAGTCTCCATCAGTTGCCTTGCTGCTCAAGGCTTTGCATGCATCTTGAACCTTAAGAGCATACAGGTTCTTGACCCGTGAACCAATCTGCTTCACCTGTTTAGTGATGATGTGTCTAAGGAAAACCTTTCCGTCTCTGAAGACTACATCATAGCCTCTGTCTTCCAGCATCGCGATTGACACCAAGTTTCTCTTCAGTCCTGGTACATACTTGACATTAGTCAAGGTAAGGTGAGCTCCATGCTCCCTCTGAAAAAATAACCGTGCCTACACCTGAGACACTATACTTCTCATCATTACCCATCCCTATGAGTATCTGGAGATCCTTCTCCTCCAAAGTACTGAACAAACTTTTGTCACCGGTCATGTGGAAAGAAGCTCCACTGTCAAGAAACCAACCACTTCCCATCATGGATGAAACCATGCATGCGAAGAGTGAGAAATCCAACTCAAACTGTGAAGCAAGTGCGTCACCTTCAGATCCTTCCTCGGATCCCTTCTTGGACTTCTTCTTTGGGCAATTAGTAGCATAATGGCCCAACTCATGACAACGAAAGCATCTCACCTTCGACTTGTCAACCTTCTTCCCATCATTGGAAGAGCTGGATTCGGAAAGAGAAACCT
>APFE030459276.1:58855-117171 GCA_000404065.3 Pinus taeda | reverse complement strand
TCTAAAAATAGAAGTCCATCTATTTTTTTTCCAACTTGATCAATCATCCATAAACAACAACCTGCAATCCATAGACATGATCCATATGTCTAAAAATAGACATAGTCTAAAAATAGACTTACGCCAAAAATAGCCTGCGGGCCCACTTAGTGAAGACGACTCCTTTCCACTAAGCTCCATCATCTTCTTGCATTCTCAACAATCATTTCTTGTTGCACACTTTTCAACAGTTGTATGGCTTGGTTGTGGTCATAGTCCTTCTCTATCTGCCAGTGCTGTATGTGGTTTTGAAGCTTGGTTTCATGGATACCAAATCTCTGGGCTCTGTGAGGTATTGTCTTCGTTCAGGTGGTGCTAACGACTACCTCCTTAATGGCTTTGCGGGCGTTGTTCCAGTTTCACTTCATGGTTGCCTCGACTTTGCGAATGCGCTCATTGTTGTGGTTTTGTTTATGCTTTCGACTCTGTGGGTGATTGCTCCACTGTTTAACTCTCAATTTGTTGGGTTTTACAGACCATTGTCACGGGGTGACCCAGCTCTCAACTCATGTTCGACAATTTCACAAAGGTAAGACCTCTGTCTATGATTTACAGTTCTGTTTCATTTTGTTGTTGGTATTAATTGTTTTCACTCCTTATGAGCAAGGGTTGCTCTGGCGACTGTGACCTGGTCTACGGCTTCTCTGCTTGCACGAGCTCGACTCCTCTAGTGAGTAGATATTCTGCTAACCCTCATCTCTACTTTTCAAATCGTTTAGGGTTTCTTTACCTGGTTGCTGACAACCTATTTTGGTGTTCACTGTAGGTGGATGTTGAGCCTCTCTGGTCGCTGGTCTCCTGTCCTGATACTTGTACACTGTAACGGGTAGGTTTGTGCAACATTACTTCCCTTGTTTGCCTGTCTCGAGATTTTTGGTTTTTGTCATTTCTATTGGGTCTATAATCGAGGGTCTTAGAGCTTCGGCCTCACTGTCTTCCAGCACTACGTAATTATGTCTTCGACCATGATGACTCTGTAACTTATATTGGGTCTCTGGTTAAATTATAGTCTTGGGGTTTTGGACCACTGTCTCACTGTTCGATCTTGTAGTTTGTTTGTAACTTTGTCTATAACTTGGACTGTAAATTTTGATGCCTCTATACATATATGTCCATATTTTGAAAAGAAAGAAATAGTTAGATGCTTAGTACCGGTATACGCTGGTTGCTTTCTTGCTGTGACTGTGTTTGTTTCCTCTGCAAAACCCTCTCTGTCAATTGATGGAATTCGACTCGCCTCTGTCAATAATTACTTGTTCTCTGTACTATTAGGAAATGAACTCAATTTCTTGTTCTCGGCAACTGTTATGAAACAAACTCAATTTAATTATTTAGATAGGAAGAAAATAATTTTATGCTACAGTGGACATGGACTCAAATTCTCTCTTACTTTCAAAATGAATGTATCCTTCTGTTTATTCCATACTATGATGGATGATTACAATTTTTGATTTTTTTTTTCCTTTAATAAGTTCACTATACAGTTACTTAAAACTCTCAGCAGTCACATTTTAGTTATTCCTTGATAATTGTTCATATTTGTCTAAACTCTAAGTTAACCTAAAACAATAAATAAAAAAAAAAAAGTAATGAAAATAAAACAGTGGGATGGGACAGCCTTAAACTTGACATAAAATCCTAAGTGTTGTTAACTAAAAATTTAAATGAGACTTAGAAAACTAACTGAAAACTTCTCTAGTCTACTAAGACAAATACTCCAGCCATGATCTTCCTTAGCTGGATGCTCCCGCATCAAAAACCTTAGTATGAAACGCCTTACTTTAACGAAGTTATAATTTTGTTAGAGAAACCATAAAAATTTATGTAAATTGTAGTAGTAATTTGAAAAATTTAATAAATTTTCTTGGAAATCTCTTTTTTTTTTTTTTAACTATACTGAATTCATTTCCACTATTAAAGTAATTCAGTATCACCCGTGACTCAGATTTGCATTCAAGATTGTGCAAAGTAATGAGGTTATTATGATAGGAGGTGATCCTAATAGCCACATACTCGGAGGATTTAACGTGGGTAGTCTAGCAATGATGGTAGACTATCATTCTAGCATGGTGATATAGAGTGTTCATCCTTTGCTTTGATATGTCTATATTTGGAGTTGTACAAGTTTGGTACGTGTTATCATGATGGCATTAAGTAGTCATTTGAATGAGCGTCCTTGGGATGGCATGTTGCACATAGTCCCAGTGGGTGGTAGACATGTTGTGTAATATCCCTAGAACCTATGCATAATTTTGAAACGTTGGCTTTTATTATTTTTGTAATATGGTAAATATTATTGGACTAAATATGATTGACGTAATTTGAAATGGTTCCTTTTAGTTAACGCCAAGTAATAGTTATGCAGTTGAGAACTCCATAGAAACTCCCACTTGGTTTTGAACCGTTTTTGAAACTACCATTAGGTTACCAATATCATTCTTTCTTCACTATGGATCTACGCTCTAAGTACTCGGATGATAGAACCATTGGTTTTATTTTAAAAGGATGTAAACTTGAATATAGTCATGTTGTTAAGAGGAAATATTGTCCTCAGAGTAAGAGCATCTAGATTTAACACTTTTTCTAAGGACTTGAGAATTGTGGAACTAAATAATGATAAAAACTTTCACTAATCTCCGAGTGTAGCTTCAGGATTGGAGTTTTTTTCAAATTTCTTCGTCACAATTTTGAACTTCGACGTTATTTTCATCATGACAATGCAATGGAAATTGTGGCAGTGGGTTCTTCATGTAGCCAGGAGCACTTATATCGATAACTCTGTAAATGGATGCCATTATATAAACATAGAATATCTTCTTGAAGCAACACATGAAGAATTAGTATACCTCCAACTATGAATTCCTGAAACTTTTGAACATAAACATTTCAACCACTCAGTTATTAATATACTTGGGAATTACCCTGAAGCCGTACTCTTTAACTGCAGAGATGCAGTTCTCTTAGTTTTTCAATTATTAGATGCTTCAACCTCATTCATTTAGAATGATGAGGCAAAAACGTGGCCTTAAACATGATGTCCATCAATGTCAATCTCTTTTAAAAGGGTGATGGTAAGTTTGTAGTTTCTTATGATATCGTGCAAGCCAAAAAAGATCGAATGGCATGGACTTGAATAAGAGAGGGGACACTTCGACCCATAAATAAAGTAAAAAACACACGACCATGTATGAAGATAATATTTTGAAATGTTAATACCTTTTGTCAATTGGAACATTCGTCCTGGATTTTATGGTATCCATTAATGCCATTTCGATTTTATGGTACATTTATTCTAAACGTTGGAAAGTATAATTACTATGTGGTATGCATGCTTTGCATTGGAGGTTAATAATATAAATACGAGTTGCCTATGAAAATACATTGCAGCAGGGAAATACAATAGTGATGTTGTGATAGTTTTTGCATTCATAAATAAAAGTTGAACCTTGAAAATGCATTTTCTATTTTATAATTATATTGCATTTAATTAATGCATTTGAAATATGGATAATAAGGCATGATTTTATAATATTTATGTATTTATTTAATGCACATGAAATGAAGATGAGTATGTATTCTTTTACAATCTTTATGTATTTATTTAACTCATGTGAAATGAGGATGAATAGACACGCTTTTATAATATTTATGCATGTGAAATGTGGATAAATTGACATGATTTTATAATTGTGTGCATTTATTTAAAGCATTTGAAATATAGGAAAAATAGATGTGCATTTATAAGTGTTTGCATTTGTACTATGTTTGGGAATAACGCCAACAAGAATTAACCATATTTTATATTATTAACCTATGCTGTTGGATTGGTGATAACAAGAATGGTTTGGTATTAGTAAGTGTTAATTTTTCTCAGGGCTATATTGTTTGTTTATTAAGATAACCGCATTTCATTATTTACACATTGAATTCACCTCATAACATCATAACATTATTAACAACATATGCAGTTATATAGAAAGAACAATATCATCATCAATACAACATAACATAAAGGAACAATAGAAGAAAATCACTCATACATAGAGACACCGGGATTGGTCGGATATTAGGAAAAACCCAACAAGGGGGAAAACCCTTTAAAATTCTTCTTCTTCTTAGATTGTCATTGAGTGTTTCAAGAAAGAGAGAATACAATGATCCATTTCTTCATTCACAAAAATATCTAGCAAAGGCAACTAAATAACATCTAAGAGATGATCCCAATAATCCTAATAATCAAAACTCCAATTCAAAAGCTTGTAGTCAAATGTTAATATCTTCAAACAACTTCTGAACTCTGTGGTCAACTAACGAAGTTTGCAGTCAATCGTAAAAATCAAACCCTAGGTTCCAATTGCATGCAAAAAGTGTACATACGTGCAATTGAAACCCTCCAACCATACTCATGAGCCTGTGTGCCTGTGGTTGCAACCATAAATAGCTTGTGTGATCCATGTGATTGGAAAACAGAAACCATAATCACATGCACAAACTTCGAACCCCGTAATTTCAAACCTATGCAAACCAACTTCCACAAACCAAACTTAGATTTGTGGGAGCCAAAACAAATAAAGGATAATGATTTATCATATCTAAATGAGGGTCACTTGAATTGTATTTATAACTATCCAAGGATGTCCAATTTAAATTTTGGTTTGACGTGTCCTTTTTGTGCACATATGGGTTTCCATATTAAAATATAATTTTCCCTAGCCAAATTAAATTCTTCCAAGGGTGAGCAGGGGTCTTAATTGACGAGGAAGATTGTCTAATGGAGGAAATTTGTCCCTGAGACGCCAAATTAACACTCCCTCTCATCTAGGGAGAAATCATCGATTGTAACATATGTCCCATCACAAATACCTTGTCAAAAAATGTTGTATTTTCTCATATCTACTCATCTATGCTCATATATTCTCATATTTTTTCATCTTTACTTCTCTCATCTCTAATCTTAAGTTGAACACTCTCAAATCTAAAAGAAGAAGAATTTGACATCAAAGTGGAGCCCAAGCTACTACCCTCTATCCATTGGGGAGCCACTACTACTACTTGGAGTCACTTCCAGCACATATCCTAATGCTACTACCCGGGAAACTCATCATCGTGGAGTTCCAACTCAACCCAAATCATTGTCAGGGAGCCCAAATCAACCCTCAACAAGATTAGGGATCTTAGCTCAATCTGGAACAACATCAGAGATCTCTTCTCAATATGGAATGACATCAGGGAGCCCAACTCAACCTCGAACTAAAAACAATTGGTGAGATCAATATACTCCAGTGCATATGGATCACAGTTTATCCAAAAGTCACTAACCATAGGTGAGATCAACTTACTGAAGGCAAGGATCACACTCTACCCTATTTTCCTTGATCATCCATCTTAACCCTAGTGAGTTAGATGGTAGAAAACTTGCATCAACCAACTTGGTCGAAATGCACTTACGGGAAGGGGCAGGGGTCACACTCTATCCCAAGTCCCTTGTCCCATTAGACAAATGGGGAGGTTATCCAACAGATTGAGCATGACGCTAACTGGGGCATACTCTTACTAGGGGAGATCTCATGTCTCTACATCTTATCATTCATAGGTCTCTCATCCCCAGGAGATCTCCAACCTCATTCCTCACCTTGAGAGCTCAACCAGGGGGGAAGAGCACTAATCAGTGTTCTTGATGAGTTAGTACCCTTACCCTGGAGTGTCACACCCATCAATCCATGATGCTCCCTCTGAAGATAAAAAAACATATCAAATTTCTCATATCTGGTACTAGCTTAGACAACTCACTCAAGAGTTCAACCATGCTACCTCATACATTACCAAGAGAAACAATTTTCTATTTTCCTATTCATATGGAACATAAAATCAAAAATTATTTAAAAAAATATATATGACATAAAAGGATACCTTATTCTTCCTTTGTCCCTCTCATTGAGGTAGCAACCACAATCCTAAGCTTGTTTCATATACTAGCAGTGTCTCAATGTATGAAGATATCTGAGTCTCAGTAATATACATGATTTCTTTCCAATCAAATCCCACTCTTTATTGTTGCAATGTACCATTATCATATCCAAAAAATTCCTAAACAACTCTAAAAATATCTTCCTCACCCAAAACCTACTCACAATTATCCATGCTAGCAACAATGTAGTAAACTTTGATCGTGGTTAAAGTTACGAACTTCTATCTTATCCAAAATGTCATGGCAGATTCCAAGCTAAAATAACACCCAAATGTGCTCTTCCTATCAATAATGATTTCCAACCTAGTCAACATTATTGTATCCATGCACTCATACATCTCCAGAAGTATATCCTAGACCAAGATTGATCATCCTAAGAAAATGTGCTTTGCGACAACACAATGTGTATGAAATGACTCAATCATGAATGAGTTAGGTTGTTCTTTACAAAAAATATATCTAAATGGGTGTTCACAAGGAACATCAATGCTTCAATCAACTGTTTGCTTCCAAGTCAGGTTCAATAATATCTCTTCATAACTTCTAAAAATTCAATCTCATGGGGTCATCCAAGGATTTGCATTCCATCATGCAAAATAACTTCATGACATATTTTTCGTTTTCCAAACTTCTAATCCTAGAAATTAGTGCATCATGCCAAGGTATTACATCTCAATCTCAAAGGCCAACACCCTCTTACTTTGATCATTATTGGCTTGCTACCTTCCAAGATTAAATCTTTAACATATAACACCAAAACTAAATGCATATCTTGGACCACTTTGAGTAGATGTTTGGATCAACACATCTTCATGGCTTCACTAAGTAACAACTGTCAATGCAGACATACCATGCTCGGGAATCTTACGTCAAACCAAACAATTCTTTCTACAAACATAATACTGACCAAACCAATATAATCAACCTTAAACAAATAAATATTGTGCAATCAATCAAGTTTCTCATCAAACCTTAGATGCCAAATCAAAACTAATATCAAATCCATAAAGGTTTCTTCCAATATCACAAACTCATTAGAATAGGTGCCATGAAGAGCTCACACCCAAATATCAAGTGACAACAACCTTTTGTTTACTAAGCACTATCAAATCAAACTTTACTAAGCCATCCTTATGATCATCATTTCTGTCACTAATTATAAATGCATATACCAAAGAGAAGTCATATCAGCTTCTATAATTCATAAAATCACTACATACTGAATCATACAAGTTTACACTTCAACCAATGTGCCAAATCCAATGATGTCAATATAGAATTAGTATTGAATAGAAACATTAATCATTGAAAATTACTATGCCGACATAGAAATGTCATTTCACATTAAGGCAAATTATCATTATCAAGTATGAAATATGATCAAAATCTTAACTTGTTATCACAGTGAATTCAATCAATCCATAAGCCAAACCATATATATGAACTTTCATGCATCATGTCAAAATTCTAATACTTCTCATATATATTTTTCAAGCCCTTGCAACTGTTACCAAATAAGGTCATATACTAGCTCAAATGATTAAGTTAACGCATACAACATATTGATATGCATATTTCAATCCCTTGCACACACAATATTCTCAAATAAATTTACATTATCTATAAGAAGTCAAACATTACGTATATCTTAGAAACTTCCCTGATCATAGAACTCTCCATCATATGCTCCATGCCTCTAGGTCTATCACACTTCTAGTGCACTCCTGGTATTGTGCATAAGGTTTTAGTTTTTTAATCCGGCATGATCAACCACACCCATAGGCCTTCCTCCATGTGGTTGGGAGGCTTATAGCCACACCCTTAAGCCTTTCTCCAAGTGGTTGGGGCTTGATCTAGGAGAAAACTTTTCTACTAAGATCAAGACTTTGTGAAACCTTTTTCAACAACATCAAATGGTTATTTGTGTCCCTTGGGTACAAAGGGAGGTACCCAAGGGAATAATGTAATGTAAGGATGATTAATAAATGATCCATAATTAACAAATAAATTGGTTAACCCCATATTATGCATGAGACCAAAATTAATTAGGGAATAGGAATAATGTAATGTAAGGATGATAAATAATTGGGCCATAATTAACAAATAAAGTGGTTAACCCATATTAACCCCCCCTAGGTATACTAATATTCATTAATGATCTATTGATATACTCTAATAATGAGGGAGAGCATGAAAAACACTTGGCAACAGTGTTAAGATTGCTAAGAGAGCATCAATTGTATGCCAAGATTAATAAGTGCAGTTTCTTTTAGATAGAAGTTCATTACTTAGGACATGTTTTTTCGAATGAAGGTATAGTAGTGGATTAGAAAAGATTAGAGCTATCATAGAGTCGGAAATTCCTAGGAATGTTGATGAGGTTCTATCATTTAAGGGAAAAACTTACAGGCATGACAACATGATGGCAACTACCCGCAGCTTAAGCACAGGTTATAGCAGCAGGGTGCATGATGTGGATTATCAACTCATGGCAGATAGTTTGGTTAGATTTAGGGACACAATCTATGTGTCGAACAATAGTGAGCTCAATAAGCTTATATTGAGGGAATTTCATGTTAATTTGTATTTAGGTCACGTGGGATATCACAAGACATTGAAAACACTTAAGAAGTTCTACCATTGGCCAAATTTGAAGAAAACGGTGGTTGCGTATGTTGTGAGATGTTTGGATTGTTAGTGGGTAAAAGTAGAATGTAAGCATCCAGGTGGTGTACTGCAACCGTTTCTGATTCTGGAGTGGAAATGACAGGTCAATTCCATGGACTTCATTACAGGTTTGCCGAGGACATCTAAACAACATGATTTTATTATGGTTGTGGTTGACAGGTTGACTAAGGTAGTTCACTTCATTCTAGTGAAGTCTACAAATTCAGCTAATGAGGTATCTCAGGTCTTCATCAAGGAGATAGTGAGTTTGCATGATATTCCTAGGAATATTATGTCAGACAAAGATGCCAAGTTCACTTCTAGGTTTTGGAAAGAGTTATTTGCAGGTTTGGGGGCAGAGTTAGCCTTCAATACAACTTATCATCCGAAAACAGATGAACATATAGAGAGGGTCAACAGGATTCTTGATGACATGTTGAGAATGTATGTTATGCATCAAGAGTGGAAGCGGGAAGAGTATCTTCCACTGGTTGAGTTTGCATATAACAATGAGTATGAGGAATATTTGAAGATGAATCTGTTTAAGGCAATTTATGGGCATAGTTGTAATACTCCCATTAGTTGGAGTGATCTAGTGAACAAGGTATTGATTGGATTAAATATGTTGGCAGAGATGGAACATGAAATGCATGTGATTTAAGAAGAACCTAAAAGTAGCATATGATAGGGAAAAAAATTATGCAGATCAACACAGGGTATTTAAGGAGTTTCGAGTTGGGGAACACGTGTACTTGAGGATTGGATCATGTGATAAGCTGGAACCTCAATATTGCGGGCCTTTCGAGATCCTTGAGAGGATTGGACCAGTGGCCTACCAACTTACACTGTCTCCGACAATGAAATTCCATGATGTTTTCCATGTTTCATTGCTTAAGAAGTATGTGAAATATGTTGATCATGTGATTGATTGGTCCGTATTGTAGGTGGAGCCAAAAGAAGAATCCATCCGAAACCTCAATGCATTTTGAAGCGAAAGATGCTCTTGCTCTGAAATTGAGCAATGAAGCAAGTTAAAGTGTAGTGGAAGCACTTTGAGCCTGATGAAGCTACATGAGAGATGGCTAATAAGATACGGGCTATGTATCCTTTTCTATTCGCTAGTTGAGTGGATGTATTATGATATACGAGTGTGATTTGTGTTTTGGTTATGTCTATATATGCACATGTATATAAGTATCACATCGAGCTATGTTATAAAGCTCCAATAAGCGGTATGGTGTTCATGGTATGATGGTCATGGTATGATCTGATGTAAATGTTGCATCGAGATATATTATAAAGATCCATGGGTAGCATGTGTTTGCTAGTTTATAAGTGTCACTGAACACAGAGGATAGTGTTCCCCCAAGGGGGAGGGGTTTGTAACAACCCTCGGCTGATTTCCTATGTAAATAAAAAAATAAGAACAAGATCATGGGACACATATTCCAAGTTGAATGTTGGGAAAAATATAGTGATGGGTATCATTGGTGACTAATTCATGGCTATGGAAATTGGCAAAGGCAAAGTGACATTAATTGGCATTTTATTCATGAAAATAAAGGAAAATAGGAGAAAAGGGAGGTGAAAGGTCCCAAATTTGCATGAGATGGAAATTAAAGGAAAAATGAAGGAAAATGAAGAAAATAGAGGCCTCATTGATAAAAGGGCTTATGAGGATGTTGACGGTGCTGGACCCGCCAACATGTCAAGGGGATCTCCTCGGTAAGAAGCCCCAATTAGACCTCAAACTATTTGGTGTAGGAGTCCTAGCAGTGGGTCGTAAGGTAATGCCTTGACCGCGATGTCGCACAGAGGCAAGTAAGATAACTCTATCAGTAGCAAGGGTGTGACTGATGCAGTGAATCAAGGAAGGTGTATGAGAGGTTCTAACACTTCGAAGGAAGAAGAAGGTGAAGGTGAGTTCTAGGTTGAAAGGGATCAGTCCCAACTCGACTAGGAACACACAACATAAAAGGACATGCACAGCTTCTGGCGGAGCAGTCCACCCAGATGCGGAAGTCACATCATACAAGGTAAGATAACACGTACATCACTCACAGATCAGTGCGAGATGAGTGCGACGGTTGTTACAACAAGGTTCATGTGAAAGGTCTGTTTGATGTCTGATAGAGCAGTCGACACAGACAATGACAACATTAACAACATATACAACACATTAACAACAAGATTCATATAATTGCATGTGAATAAATTCATACACAAATAACATAGTTACCCATCAAACGAGAAAATGACCTAGTACTCTTTTTTTTAGGTAGCAACCAATCACTCGATTTTGGAAAGTGGTGATCCAGAATAAATATTTGTTTTTTTTTAGCATATTTTTGGCACTTTAAATTTTCTTATGTATCATGTATGAACATTTTTTTTAAATGCTAGTGATTTTCATGCTGATTTTGAAAAGTGTTGATGCAACAACAACACAAAATTTTTTTAGAGGGCTTATTTTTGACACTTATATATATATATATTTTTTTAATGTATTTAGCATGAACATTTTTTTTGTTAGTGATTTTCATGCTGATTTTGAGAAGTGTTGATGCAACATCAACACAAATTTTTTTAGCGGGCTTATTTTTGACACTTTAATTTTTAATTTTTATTTTTTTCTAATGTATTTAAATATGAACATTCGTTTTTTTGTTTAGTATGATTTACATCCTGATTTTGAACAAGTAATAATGCAATATCAACCCTTTTTGTTTAGAGGGCTTTTTTTTACACTTTAAATTTTCTAATGTGTTAAGTGTAGATATTTTTTTTTAATGTTGGTGATTTCCAATGTGGATAAGAAACCATAAAAAATAAAATAAAATAAAAACATTGCAAAAAAAATCAAATATAAAAAAATATATAAAAAAGAAAAACAATAGAAAAGTAAAAAAAGCAAGATTAACTTGTAAAAAACAAAAAACAAAAAATATAACAAAATTCAAATAGTAAAAAAAGGTTAAAAATAAAAAAAAACACACAAAAAATAATGCAAAAGAAAACAAATATTAAAAAAAAAAACACAAAAAATAATACAAGTAATAATAATATATGTTTGGATCTTATGGAGAGTTTGTCCCTCTGAATGAGAAGCCACTTAAATCAACATTAATCAAGACATGAACTAGTCTATCATAATATTGTCATGCATAAACAAAACTGTTAGATCATGAAATCAAACCATATCAGGTCCTTAGACATATATAAATCATAGTCATAACATGTTAGCATCGACTACTTCAACATCACATACAAACATGACTTCAAACTTTCATCAGGGGTTAATGTCATATAATTAGGGAAACTTACAAGTGCATCATCATAATTCAAGGATCATAATCACTTCTTTATCATATCATAGGATGCATTCATATTTTATAATCTTATCAGAAAATAAACAAGGTCAACAAAAAATATCCTAAGAATCCATATTATTAATAAAGTTACTATGATTATCATAAGCATTAACAATAATATCAAACCATAATATCAAAATCAATACATATCGGAAATTCATCATGTCTAAAATGTAACATACCTACTAAAATATCAAGTGCACCAATATATCACATGTATTAGAGATTAAGCTTACTTTCATATGCATGCATGAGTCAGAAGGTGACATTCTCGACATACCTTAGGGGTTAACTTGAAATCTAATCTCGCAGCTAAAAATAATATACTATGCGTACCTTGTAGTATTCATATACATTTGCAACTTGTAACACTTACATACCATTGGAAGCTATAGTATTTTCATATGGATGCTACTTTGAAGACTTTCAAAGACTTTCTATATGTACTTCTTTCCATTTCCAGCACCAACTTTTCTCTTCCTACACTAGCTCTCTTCCCTACACCTTAGATGATCGCCAAGAAGGATCTACTTATCACATCTCATTTGGAGGATTTAATGAGATATGACCAACACCCTCTTGAACTATCCTTCAAGACTCATTACTATACATTATTCATATAACAATTTTTCCTTCAATATACCCAATCATCTTCATCAACAACCAAGGCCTCATTAAGACTAGCCCACCTAGGGTTATATCGAATCTATCACATGTGATAAAAAATCAATCCTTTATCTTGTCCAAGGGTTTCTTCTAAACCCTAACCTCATGATATCGATCAAATCTTAATAACAAAATTTCCTAGGGTTTCCTTTAAACCCTAATATTATTTTAGGTCTCTTCCATATACTCTTACTCTTGTCAATGGTGTCTTAATAGGGGTGATCTCAATAAATTTCCTCCAGCCCAACTCTTAAACCATGTTCATTTTTCTTAGGGCTATATTATTCTTTTATTAAGATAATCGTGTTTCATTTTTTACACATTGAATTCACCCCATAGCATTATAACATTATTCAACAACAATTTTTACTCTATAGAAAGAACAATATCATCATCAATGCAACATAACATAGAGGAACAATAGAAGAAATGAATTCACACAAACAGATACCATGATTGGTCAAAGACGAGGGAAAAACACTAAAATGGGGAAAACCCTTTCAATTTGTTCTTCTTATTAGGTTGCCATTAAACATTTTAGAAAAGAGAGAGTACAATGATCCATTTCTTTATTCACAAAACTATCCAACAAAGTCGACCAAATAACATCCAAGAGATGAACCCAGTAATGCTAATAACCAAAACCTTGATTCAAAAGCCTGCCTTCAACTATCAATATCTGTGGTCAACAACTGAACTCTATGGTCAACTCACAAAATTTGCGTTCAGCTGTAAAACTCAAATCCTAGGTTCCAACCACACACAGAGAGTGTATGTGTGTGTGTCTGAAACCCACCGACTGCACTCATGAACCTGCATGCCTATGGTTGAAACCAAAAAAAGCTTATAAAATCCTTGTGATTGGAAACCAAAAACCCTAATCACACATGCGAGCTTTAGACCCTCCAGTTTCAGACCAGTGCGAAACAACTTTCATGAACCAACCTCAAACCTATGTGAGCCAGAAGAATGAAAGGACAATGATTGATAATATCTAAATGGGTGTCACTCAACTTGTATTTATAGCCATGTAAGAGTGTCCAGTTTATCTTTTCGACTGACCTGTCCTTTTTGTGCACGTGGGTTTCCATATTAAAATATAATTTTCCTTAAAAAAATTAAATTATTCCAATGACTAGAAGGGGTTTTCCTTGATGAGGAAGGTTGTCCAAAGGATGGAATTTGTCCATGAGCTGCCAAATTAACAAAAGGAACTAGTATATTGTTAACCATGGTTTTGCAATGAGAAGAGTAACTTAGAAAATAATACCATGGTTGTGCGTATTTATTTTCATTGCTTTCCATGTTGATTATGATTTTGTAAATATTAATTAAGGTGTTAGCGGCATTGAATATTTGTGTTTTTGTACTTGATGATGTATGTAAAAGTAATAAATTAGTTATGGAGATGACTTTTACTTTTATTTATGCATGTGCAAGAAGGTTTTTTCATGAGAATATGTATAACACATAGAGGATTATTAGTCATTTTGACATAAAAATAATAACTAGTAGGCTTTGATAAATTGATACTTTCGATAATCATGATATTGGAGTTTGCAGGAAGGAAGCATGATTTTCGCAAAGAATGGAGTAATAAACTAATCCCTTTTTCAAGCACTGAAGGATGGATCATAAATAATAATATTGCAGGTGATGAGGTCATTATGTATAACAATTTTTACATGCATAGTGGATTATCGTCAAATGAAATTTATAAAAAAGGTAGCTTACAAGGGGTAATTTACTATAGAAAAAACCATGCAACGAAGACATTATGCATGAAGAGTTATCAGGTAAAGTGTTTCTAAAACATTGCATCATGATTAATGTAATGGCCTCTAGGTAATTATGCTTGAATTAAAATATTATGTTTCTTTTGTAAAATTTCAACAATGGACAAGGGATGGACTCCCTTGTTACCAATGATGAAGGGTGAACTCGCTCACGAATAATTTAATAAAATAAATGTTGGTTGGTTTTTCCCTTTAAGGTTTCTAGGGTAATATAGGTGTCCATTTATGTGCTTGCCTATTCTGCTATTTTGATGATATTGCTACCCTACAAGATGTTGAAAATTACATTGTTCAATGTGTTATTAACATATTCTCATTAATAGAATAATGTTAATGACGCAAAGTTGCAACAAGATGCATTATGTTAACAAGTTGCACTGATGAGTACACAACTTGATTTTTCCATTTCTACATGGTTATATCATTTGATGAGGAGTTAAGTAGGTAATAACTCATTTATGTGATTCTACGTTGTTAAGTTATGTTATGTTCTATGCTTATAACAGTTTACTTCTTTTTATTATTATATTCCACTGATTAGCAATCACATGTACATAAAGTAAAGTGCAAATAGAACATTAAACAATCTACAGAAAACAAGCCAAGACAAGAGACACAAGATGTGGCGGCTAGCCAGGGACAAACCCCACAATGTGTGGGAAAACCATTTGATAAAATCTTCTTTTATCTTCAATAATTCAGCAGAGAGAAATAGTACAATAAATCTGATTCATATCAGCAGTAGCAAACCCTACAACAACATCAACATTAGCGGCTTCATTATCAAACTAGGGTAGATGATATCTCACAAACCGACCGTCAGATTGACTTCATTCCACCACCAAAAGCTGCGACTTCCAGAGGAGGTTCAGATGAACCTACAGTGCAGTTCAGATGAGGAGATCTTCTAGGCCACGTAGGTCAATCTTTACTTGTGTAGTTCCAGCTTCAGTTTCAACATTTTCTAGCTTCAAACTAGGGCAGTCGATATCTTGCAAACCGTTCGTTGGATTGACTTCATTCCACCACCAAAAGTTGCAGCTTTTAGTGGAGGTTCAGATGAACCTACAATGTAGTTCAGATGAGGAGATATTCTAGGCCACGTAGGTCAATCTTTACTTTTGCATTTGCAGCTTCAGTTTCAGCAGTTTCCGGCTTCTAACTAGGGTAGTCGATAACTTGCAAACTGTTCGTCGGATTGACTTCATTCCACCACCAAAAGTTGCAGCTTTCAAAGGAGGTTCAGATGAACCTATTGAGTAGTTCCAAAGAGGATATCTTCTAGGCCACGCAGGTCAATATTTTGATCTGCAGTTGCAGCTTCAGGTTCAACAGCTTCTGACTTCACATGTGTCAGAGAGAGACCCATACCCATTTCTGCGCAGTAGAGAAGAGACTCATTTCTGCGCAGTAGAGAGAGAGATATGTGATGAGAAGAGTGAGTGAAAATGAGGAAAATTCCTCTTATATTTATACACAACGTTGGTGTTTGAATAGATGCGACTGTTGGGCTTCTGAGCCTACGTGAGTTGCAGGTCGGCTTGATAATAATTCCATAATCAAAATAAATTCATATCTCCATGAATACTTATCAGAATCAGATGATCTTTATATCAATCCTACACCTCTCGACGAGAGGAATCTAATAAAAGTATTATCAGCCATGAATAAGATGACCCAAATGAAGTTTTTCCCTGATTGCCAATTTCAACACTCCCTCTCAACTAGGGAGAACTTCATCTATAATCTGTCTATCGGTCGTTACTATTCATCCATCAAATGCACTGCCTTGTACAACCTAACCCTTTCCCTTCTCTGCTCTATTCTGCTTGTTCTGCTTTGTCTTGTTCTGCCCTCTACTGATCGGTACTGTTTTGCTCTGTTCTGCTCTGCTCTTGCATTGTTTTGTTTTCCTCTGCTTTTGTTCGAATTATGAAGAAGAAGAAATGATCGAGGATGTATCATACTGACTCAAATCCAGTCTCAAAGTATGTACCACTGGTCCCACACCAGTCTCAACCAACCTGAAGTCAGCGTCATAGTGAGTACAACTCCACTGGTCCTAGACCAGTATCATCCTCCACTGACTAAAATTCAGTCTCAGAGTGTGTAGCACTGGTCCCAGACTAGTCTCAGCTGACTCGAAGTCAGCTTCATAGTAAGTACCACTCCTACCACTGGTCCTAGACCAGTATCGTAGTCTCAGAGAGTGTACCACTAGTCCCGAACCAGTCTTAACCGACCCGAAGTTAGCGTCATAGTATGTACCACTCTCACTGGTCCCAGACCAGTACTGCATTGACATGAAGTCAGTCTCAGAGTATGTACCACTGGTCCAAGACCAGTCTCAACTGACCTGAAGTCAGCATCATAGTATGGTATAACTTCTACCACTGGTCCCAGACCAGTATCGTAGTCTCAGAGAGTGTACCACTGGTCCCAGACTAGTCTCAACCGACTTGAAGTCAGCATCATAGCATGTACCTCTCACTAGTCCCAGACCAGTACTGCACTAACACGAACTGAGTCTCAGAGTATGTACCACTGGTCCCAGACCAATCTCAACCGACCCGAAGTCAGCGTCATAGTATGGTACAACTCCTAACATTGGTCCCAGACTAGTATCATTGATGCCAGATCAATGGAAGTCATCCTAGCGTAGGGAGTGCGGTAGATACAACGATGTGTCCATCGGTACTACTATGGTCCCTAACTTCATTTCCCTGCTCATTGATCGGATGAGAGGTACTTCCCATGAGTCCCAGACTGCATGGGTAGGATGCCTCGACAGGAGAACTAATCAATCCTGTCCTCACAAGAGAACACATCAATCCTGCTACAATCGCCATGGAGAACACATCAATCCAGGCTGCCATGTAGAACACATCAATCCAGGCCTCACGAGAGAACTAATCATCCTACTACACAGGAGAGCGAATCATTTTGTTCCACAAGAGAGCGAATCATCTTGTCCCACAAGAGAGCGAATCATCTTGTTCTAATGCACACCACCAGGTGAGGGTGAGTCATCTTGTGGTTGTATGTTGTTCCAATAAGAACCGGAAGCCCTTAGAGGTCCCAGAGCTCAATGTATACAACATGCATGACCCTTGTACAAGGGTTTTTTGACGACTCCAAGTCGTTTGGGAAAATCATAGATTAGATCTTTCCTCGGGGCTTTGACAAGGTGTATCGACCTGTACATCATCTTAATGTGATGGAGCCTCCTTTCTCATCGACTCGCCATATCCCAGATGATGTCTATCTGCTAGAGAAATCGAAGAATATGGGATTCCTCAATAATCGAATCCCACCTCTGGTTGTTACACAGAATCATAGTGGTGTCCAATGTAAATCCAAACAGCTCACTGAAGAGCTTTCGCAACCAGACTGCCTCACAGGAGGCCATGCTAGCAGCAATATACTTTTCTTCAGCGGTGCTCAAGGCCACTGACTTCTTCTTCCTGCTCATCTAGGATATGGAAGCATATCCCAAGGTGAAGCAATACCCAGAAGTTCTCTTACGGTCCACCACACTACTTGCCCAATCAGCATAAGTATATCCAAGTGGTCTCACATCTCTGGCAGTGTATCTTAACCAATTGTGCCACGAAGATATCTCAGAAGATTCTTGGCACCAATCTAGTGAGGATCAACCAAATATGAGCTCATAATGCTAATTGCAAAACATATGTTCGGATGGAGGTTCACTAAGAACATCAATGCAAATGAGTTTATGAAACCCAAAGGCATTTCCCAAATCTGGTTCGACATCACTACCATATAACTTCTAAGAGTTAAGATCCTTGAGGTAGTCACAAGCTTGTAGTCCACCATATCAAATATTTTCAGAATCTTCACCACATATTTTCCTTGAGACAGGAAAATTTCCCTTGGCTTTTGCCATACTTCAAGTCCTAGGAAATAGTGCATCAATCCTAGGTCCTTCATTTCAAATTCAGAAGCCAACTCCCTCTTACATTTTTGAATGAGAGGGTGTGCACCTGTTAGAAAGAGGTCATCCACATATAACACCAGTATGAGACATTTATCATCTTCAACCTTAAAGTAAAGGTTAGGCTCGGCTTCACTCCTAGTGAATCCCAGCTTCATCAAGTAGTTGTCGATCCTCTCATACCATGCTCGGGGTGTTTGGTTCAGCCCACAAAGAGCTTTCTTCAACCTGCATACATGAGATTTTCGATCATAAATCTCAAATCCTTCGGGTTGCTCCACATAGACCTCTTCTTTAATCAAACCGTGGAAGAACATGGTCTTGACATCCATCTGATGTAGGTTCCATCCTTTTGAAGTGGTAAGGGCTATGATCGAGCAGATGGTCATTTATCTGGCAACAAGTGCAAATATCACATCATAGTCTATGCCTTCCTTCTGGGAGAAACCATAAGCAACAAAATGATCCTTATACTTTTCCGTACTTCCATCTAATGCATGATTTATCTTGTAAAGCCATTTGGAAGTAAAAAATGTCTTGTATGAGGTCTGGGAACTACTTTCCAGACATCATTCTCCATAATAGAGTCATACTCTATGGTCATAGCATCCTTCCATACTTAATGCTTGACGACACCTGAGAATGATGAAGGCTCATTTTGTATGATCATGCTCATGATGGTTAGGTATCCCTGATACTTGTTAGGTTTCTTACTTTCATGAAAGGTTTGTCGGAGTGTAGCATGTCCTTGAGCATCATCAAGTAGCCCCCTAAGCCATGAAGGCCTCTTCCTAGAAGAGGAAGGCTCAGGTGGATAAATAAGATCCATGGGTTCCTCCACTTCAGACATTGTTACATCATCTACCCATAGAGATAGTTTCCACAATTGTATGGTTCTTCATTTTTGCCACACCATTCTGCTCAGGAGTATGTGGTGTAGTAGTCTCCCTCTTAATGCCAGCCTCAGATATGCCTGAGTGAACCAACTATAATATATCAAAGGTCTTGCTTTCGCTTGAGGTGAATTGTCCCCTTTTGAGCTTTCCTTTGGCACATCTTGGACATACACCTTCTTTCTCTACTTGGAATTCAGGCATCCTGTTACCATAAGTGTTACATCGGGTAGAGCTTTGTAATGAAGGTGGGCAAACCTCTGATGCGAAAGTTTGGACTGAAGAGTTGTGTCACAAGACATGACACCTAGCAGACTTCCATGGACCTGATATAATGAATCAACACTAAACCCAAGAGTAAAGGCATCTTTAACATTATTTTTCCATATACATACCTTGCCATTGCTGAAGGTTTCCTTGTAGCCTTTGTCTTCCATTGCCGAGATGGACACTAGGTTCTTTTTGAGGTCAGGTGCATTTAATACATCCTGGACTTTCTAGCCTTCTTGAATGGTTGTCCTCTTCCTCGATTCCTAGCTCTCCTCTTACCTTTGCTATTGAATTTTCCATCCCTTCGATTACCATGAGAGGGATTTTGATCATCGTCATGGTGGGAGTCCTTTCTATTTGGGCATTTCCTTGCATAGTGACCTTCTTTATTGCAAATGAAACATCGTCCTTTTCTTCCACCCTTAGATCCAGCCTTTCTTTTCAATTTAGACCCGGAATTATTTATTTTCTTAGCATGAGAAGAAAAGGTAGGAGGAGGAACTTTAGACAAGGGCATTTCCTACTCTTTTACCCTTGTTTCTTCTTGAATGCATCTAGCCATTAATTCCTCGAAACTAGGAATTACATTATAGCTCAGAAGAGTAGTTCTGAACACGTACCATTCGGATGGTAATCCTCCAAGAGTTGTGAGGGCCATTTCTCTGTCAGTAATAGTCTCCCCAATAGATAGGAGATCGTTCTTGATCTCGGTTGTTCTTAAAAAGTATGCTTGCATACTCTCATCTTTACCCTTCTTGATTTCCCTCAGCTTATTTCTAAGAAACAAAACTTGATTTGCATCATTAACTTTAGATAAACTCACCAGTCTATTGTAGATTTCCTTGGAGGTGTCTAGATTGAAGATGTAGGCCACCCAGCACTTATCGATAGAGTCCCAAATGATATTCTATTTTGACTTCTTTAGATTTCCATTTGTTCCATGCAGCAGCGGATGCATTTGATGGAGGCTCAATAATATTGCCTCTCACGTGACCCAACACTCCTTGATCCTGCAGGGTTAGATCGATAGACATCTTCCATCCATGATAGTCAGCTTTCTCACGGAACTTGTCTTCAGCAGGAAAGAGTGTCAAGGACCCCATAGTTCTTTTAGGATAGCCTTGCCAATCTTCTCTTCGGTGATTGCTCTTGCTCTTGCTCAGGCTTTGTCTTCACCTCAGCTCCGATACCATGTTAAGTTATGGTATGTTCTATGCTTATAACAGTTTACTTAGTTTTCTTATTATATTCCACAGATTAGCAATCACATGTACATAAAGTAAAGTGTAGATAGAACATTAAACAATCGACAGAAAACAAGCCAAGACAAGAGACACAAGTTGTGGCGGCTAGCTAGGGACAAACCCCACAATGTGTGGGGAAACCCTTTGACCAAATATTCTTTTATCTTCAATAATTCAGCAGAGATAAATAGTACAATAAATCTGATTCATATCAGCAGAAGCAAAAACTAGATCAACAACATGAGCATTAGTGGCTTCATTATCAAACTAGGGCAGACAATATCTCACAAACCGACCGTTGGATTGACTTCATTCCACCACCAAAAGTTGCAGATTTCAGAGGAGGTTTAGATGAACCTATAGTGCAATTTAGATGAGGAGATATTCTAGGCAACATAGGTCAATCTTTACTTCTGTAGTTGCAGCTTCAGTTTCAGCATTTTCTGGCTTCAAACTAGGGCAGTCGATATCTTCCAAATCGTTCGTTGGATTGACTTCATTCCACCACCAAAAGTTGTGGATTTTAGAGGAGGTTCAGATGAACCTATAGTGCAGTTCAGACGAGGAGATATTCTAGGCCATGCAGGTCAATATTTACTTCTGTAGTTGTAGCTTTAGTTTCAGCAGTTTCTGGCTTCAAACGTGTGAGAGAGAGACCCATTTCTGTGCAGTAGAGAAGAGACTCATTTCTGCGTAGTAGAGAGAGAGATATGTGATGATAAGAGTGAGTGAAAATGCGGAAAATTCCTCTTATATTTATACACAATGTTGGTTTTTGAATAGATGTGATTGTTGGGCTTCTGAGCCTACATGAGTTGTAGGTCCGCTTGATAATAATTCCATAATCAAAATAAATTCATATCTCCATGAATACTTATCAGAATCGGATGATCTTTATATCAATATTACACCTCTCAACGAGGGGAATCTAATAAAAATATTATAAGCCATGAATAAGATGACCCACATGAATTTTTGCCCTGGTTGCCAATTTTAACATATGTGTTGGTAAAACTTGATAAAAATTTATAATACTTTGTATTTTATATCAGGTATAGCAAGGGATGTTACATGTTGTTTTATAAGGGGGGTTTATTTTTATTGAGTCAGAGTAGAATGGGGGGATCAACGCATGGGGCACCCACCTTGGCGATATATTTTATTAAATTTTATTTAAATACAATTTTTTAAATAAATTTAAAATTGCTCTTAATTAACTAAGAATTTATCTCCTTTGAATATAAAGGAACATGTTAGTGGTACAAGATCCCATGTAATATAATAAAACTCTACTCTCTTACCATCTTTTAAAGAAAAAATCTAAAGAAAAATACTTTTACTATTGCAATTTTGTATCTATATATGTCTATAATTTAAATAAACATATGCTTACCATTTGCATATTCTGATTTTTGTAATGATACCATTTTAATAGATAAGTCATTATGTTAATTTCATGGTTTTAATGTCTTTAGATACTCTATTTCTATACCAAAATTTTTATATTCTATTTAAATGGTGTGTGAGAAGAAGTCTTACATATTCTATAAACATATTTTTAGACTTAAGTTATTGAAACACTTTCTTAAGGTCTTCAAATTTTGTGTATGCCTCTTTGTATGCACTACGGATAAAAGAAACCATGTGCTTAACAGTTCCCAAAGCTGTAATTTTTTATTTTCTTGGTGCCCTTCAAAGAATGTCTTAATAATGTTTTGAGTATTATATTTAATGACTACATGAAATTGGTGGAAAAATTCCATCCACTTGTAATGTTTAGTTTGTTGAAGCTTTCTCTCAGCCTATAAATATTTCAATGGCTAGTGATCAATGTGGATAATGGATAATGGTTCCTATTTTACTAGATAACACTTCATTATTTATCATAAATAGGGTAGTTCAAGACTCACCTGTGTTAAAACTTGATTTTCCACCTTACCTATTAGCCTAAGAGACCCATTTACCTACTAGGCCGAGATACTAGTTTTATACCTTGGGAGACAAAAACTAGAAGCTTCATCACTCATTCCACATTGACAAGAAGCAATGAAACTCCTATTATCCCTTTCCAAGGGCCAATGATCCCCTAATTCCCCTTAACAAATAGTGATGACTTGTCTAGGCTTCTAGACTTGCTCATTCACTAGGAGATAGGTTATAACTTCAAGAAGGTTTGCATTGCCTCTTATAATGTCTTATAGATTATAAATTCTCTATTATATTGATCCAAATGGATCCTAGAAAACCCTATAAGTCTTCAAACATTCAAAACTATCGCAAAAGAAGAACCTATAAAAAAAGTTGGATTACACTATTGGGAGGCAAAAATATAAAGAAACTAGTGAAATAAGGCTTATCAGAGGCTTAAAGCAACTTTGCAACAGAGCCATCGGATCTGGATGATCAACGGTCCAGATTCGATTGGAAAATCACAATCGGTGGTGGCAAAGGGAGAATATCGGTGGAGACCACATGGTATATGCGACAGCGATCAGCGGGGTCAACGAGGACTATCGATCAAGCACGCATATAGACAACCCAAGTTGAATTGTAATATCACAACTCACAATTACAGAGGAGCACTTACAGACGACCTTGGGTATGTGCGATATGTGATTGCAATATCACAATATCGCATCAGAGCAACACAGAGGAGCGGGGCTAATCCATCTGACTGCGAAAGCCGGACCTGATGGGACTATCAATAAAAGCATATATATTTTGAGTTCCGTATAACAACATTTTCCTTTGTATTTGTGTTTTTCATTAAATAAATGAAATACGAAGAAAAAGCAATGATGCGATTAAACTGGACCCGAAAGGGGTTTATGAATGCATATGCATAATATTTGAAGTATGTCTAAAGCCATTTTATGGGGTTTTTCAGTGTTTAATGTATTTTTTATTATATACAGGAAACATGCAGGATTTCGGGTGACCGTGGACGGTAAATGGTTTTGGTAGGGCTCCGCCTAAGCCCATACATTGGCTGGCGCACGTCCAGGCCCTCGAGAGAGAAAACCACCCTTATCAGGTGGTTAACCCCATTATGAAAGAGCCACCTGAAATGAACCACAACCGTTGGATCTAGATCTCTCAGATCAACGGTGTGGATGCGATAAGCAATTAAGAGGGCAGACCCGGTAGGAGTTATAAGGAAAATTTATAGTAGTTCAAATCCGATAAATGGAAGCTTGGTGATTTTTCACAGTTTTTAGTGCATTTCTCTTTGAACGTAGAGGATGTTGTTGATGGGGATTTCAAAGGCTCGATGACTCATTCTGTTACAGAATAGGTGGTCACCATCCCTAAAAGCGTTTAACACTAATTTCTAATGCTCAGAAGGGTATCTGAGCGGGAAGCAGCTAGGAAGCCAGAGAGCTCGAGAAGGTGAAACAAATAGACAATGCAAATTGGCTTTGAAGCCACAGATTGACAGAAAACAGAGTAGTCAGTGCCTAGACAGAGCAAATGTAGAGACAGAGAGTGATGGAAAGAGTCTGCGTACTAAGAGAGGCTTGAGGGGTTCAAGCAAAACACTTGTTGTTATATCTGTTGTGTACAGACTCAAATTGAGATCATAATTTTGTAAAAATCTGTTTTTAAAGACATAATAGAGAGGTCACCATTGAAGGCTAGACCACAAGACGTAGCCCAGGAGTGATGGGTGAACTCCTTATTAAACTTGTTTTGTTTATGTGTGTTGTCTATTATGTTGTTTAACTGCTTCATTGTCTATGTATTTCACAATCTTATTGATCCATTGCACAAAGTAACATAGGCATATCCATGCACATGAGTCTGTAATACCTTAATAATTGTCTAAGATCTTATCATTAGATCAAGTGGTATCAGAGCTTTAGGTTGCTAAGGTTAGACAAGCTTGTGCTAGATTGTTGAATGCTAACTAGGTCAAAGCTCAAACTAGGAGAAGGAAAACTTGTTGAGACTAATCCAAAAATTGGAAGAGTCTATCCCAGGAGGAGGATGATAGAAAAAACCTCATCAGAATTAGACTCTCAGTTCATGGACAGTTTCATGACCATGAGGGCCATGGTGGAAGAGATGTATAGAGAGTTTAAGAAAGGCAGAGGTGAAAGCACTTCAGCATCTCAAACAGAAAACGGAGCATAGGAATCTCTTCTAGATGGTCATCCAGAAGGCAAAGGAAAAAAAGAGAAGCCCTCTCCACCATTTGCTCCATCATGACCATCCTCATCATTTTCTTGACATAAAACTAGACTTGAAAAGAAAAAGAAGAAAACTGATGTGATTAAATTATATGTGAAATTTGATTTACCAATTTATGATGGTGAATTAAATGGAAAAAATCTATATAATTGGATTAGACAAATTGATGTATATTGCAGGGTGCAAACCATCAATTTAGAAAGGAGAAAGATTCAGTTGGCTAGCCTTCGCCTTGGAGGAACTGCCCTAGTGTGGTGGGAAGGTAAGACACAAGTTGATTTGACGAAGCATGGTAAAATTCTTTCTACCTGGAATTAATTTGTTTCTTCCATGAAAAAAGTAGCAAGAAATGATGAGTTGGAGAACTCTTTGCCAGCTAAAGGGCTAAAGTGTACAAAGCTATACCCAGGAATTTAGAAAAGGAGCTTTAATTCTAGGCATTTCTCTAGACTCACCTAAAACTTTGCTGAAGTATATAGATGGTCTACACAACAGTTTGAGGCACACCATTCTCATGTTTAAACCTACTAGCATAGATGAGGTATCCATTTAGGCTACACATCTAGAGGTTGGAGGCAAGAATGTGAACCCAGAGATAGGGGGATCATCAAAACCCACTACAAGTAAGAACAAGGAAAAGAAGAAGCGAAAATGGAAAGAGAGGAAGATAAACACTATACAGAAAGAGAAACCTTCATGCACTCACTGCAACAAGGATGGGCATGATGATGAACACTCCTGGTCTTTGCATCCAAAGCTAAAACCCAAGAAGTTCGGTGGTAAGAAGAAGAAGACTGTTGTTGCTATTAAGAAAGATTTGGAGTCAGACTCAGGTGATGAAACAACAGCCACAACAACAGGTATAAAAGGTAAAAACTCTGAGGAATCTACTAGTAATTCTGCACAATCTATTGATAATGAAGACAATGAGAGGAAATACATGAGATTTTTCATATTAGAGTTATTTCCAAGCATCAAAAGATTGATACTTTATTTGATAGTGGTTCACAAGTAAACTTGATTTCTGAAACAATTGTAAAGAAGTTGGGATTACCAACAACACCTCACAAGAAGCCTTATCCATTAGGTTGGGTATGTGATAAAGCAAAGCTACAAGTGACTAGACAATGTAAACCTAGGTTTGCTATTGGGTCAACTTTTGTAGATGAGGTTGAGTTAGATATAGTTCCCTTGGATATATGTGGTATTGTTTTAGGAAGTCCTTACTTGTATGATAGAAAGGCTATTTTCTATAGAAATGAAAATAAGTATCAACTCATAAAAGATGGAAAAGAATATATTCTAAGAGCTCATTAGCTCAAAAATAACTACACTCTCATCAACTCAGGGAATATGAAAAGAATTGTAAACTCATGCAAGCAATTTTTACTAATGGTTGTAAAGGAAAACACCCCTAATAAAACCAATGCATTTGAAGGTTGTGATGCTAAACAGAAAGCTGATTTAGAAAAAGTTGTTTCAGAATATGATATCCTATTTCAACAACCTAAAGGTCTACCACCCAAAAGGGAAATAGTACATGATATCCATTTGCAGTAAGATGCTCCATTTCCTAACATTGAAATGTACAGGCTATTCACTTTAGAGAATGCGGAGATCAGGAAGTAGGTACAGGAGCTACTCAACAAAGGGTTCATAAGGCTAAGCACATCACCATGTTGATCTCCAATTGTGTTAGTGAGAAAGAAAGATGGTTCGTGGAGGATGTGCATTGATTACAGAGCAATGAATAAAATAACGATAAAGAATTATTATCCTTTTCCTCGCACAGATGATCTATCAGATCAATTGAAAGAAATTGTTTACTTTTCCAAGTTGGAATTGTGTAGTGGCTATCATCAGGTCAGAGTAGCAGAGCAATATGCATGGAAGACTGCTTTCAAAAAAGCAAGGGCTGTATGAATGGCTAGTTATGCCTTTTGGCTTAGCTAATTCTCCTTCCACTTTCATGAGAGTTATGAATGATGTACTCAGGCCTTTTATTGATGATTTTTTAATTGTATATTTAGATGACATTCTTGTTTTAAGTAAAACATGGGAAGAACATTTAAAGCATGTAAAGCGGACTCTAGATGTTTTGAAAAGAGAAAATCTCTATGTTAATTTGGCAAAACATCTTTGAATTATTTGGGTCATATTGTAGGGGTGGTGAATTGAAGATAGATCCCTCTAAGGTTGAAGTCATTGTGAACTGGCCTAAAACCAAATCTGCTATAGATGTTAGGAGCTTCCTAGGAGCAACACAATTTTGGAGAAAGTTTATTGCTAACTTTTCCTTGATTGCAGCTCCCTTACATGCCATAATAGGATTGAACGAGGTGTTTCAGTGGGGAGGAAAACAACAGAAAGCCTTCAACACGTTGAAAGAAATGATTAGTACAACACCAATACTAGCATTGCCAGATCTTCAAATACCATTTGAGATTGAAACAGATTCCAGTGACTATGCCATGGGAGCAGTGTTGATGCAACATGGTAAACCCATATGTTAGCATTCTGAGACATTTAATTCTACAGTAGTTAATTATCCCACATATGATAAAGAATTGTATGCATTAGTACAAAGTGTGAAATAGTGGAACATTACCTAATGGGCAAAGACATAGTTATATATACTGATCATCAACCACTTCAATATTTGCACTCACAAACTAAATTGCAGCAATCAAGACACTATAGGTGGATGGGTTTTCTACAACAGTTTCATCTTGTCATCAGATATAAGAAAGGCATACACAATAAGGTTGCAGATATGTTATCCAGACCAATCATAAATACATCTACTATACTTAGGCATAACTCAGTATTGCGTGAAAGCTACATTGAACAATATGGTCAAGATCTAAATTTTAAGGATGTATATGCAACTTTAAGTCATGGAAAACAAGTAGAAGAATTGGATTATCATGTTAAGGACCAACTCTTTTATCATTTGGGAACGTTATGCATTCCTCAAACTAAAAGAGTTAACATAATTCGAGAAGCACATACTTCTCTAATATCAGGTCATTTTGGTGTAAGTAAATAGTTTCACAACTGCAAAGATTCTGTTATTAGCCAAGAATGCATGAAACAATTTAGATATATTAAAGGGTGTACCACATGAGCTAAAAGCAAGCCCAACAATAGAAAACTAGGCTTGTACACTCCACTTCCAGTTCCTTCTCATCCTTGGGAAAGTGTTTCCATGGATTTGGTTGGGGGATTGCCAAAGTCTAGAAAAGGTCATGACTATTTCTATGTTATTGTGGACAGGTTCTGCAAAATGTGTATTTTAATACCTTGTAACAAGCAGATTACAGCTGAACAAACAACAAAGTTGTTCTTTCAGCATGTATGGGTTGATTTTGGGTTCCCCACTTCTATTGTCTCTGATCGAGATTCCCGATTTGTTGGGAAGTATTGGTCAAGTCTATGGGAGTTGATGGACACCAGACTAAAGAAGAGCACAACCTTTCATCCACAAACAGATGGCCAAACAGAGGTGGTCAACAGGAAAGTGATCCAATTGCTCAGGGGCTATTGTAACAAGCATCCGAAGCTTTGGGATGAAAATTTGTGTTATGTGCAACATGCTTACAACCGTGTTAAACATTATTCTACATAGAGATCTCCTTTGGAGACTTGTTTTGATTTTTCACCAAGGTCTCCCTTGGGTTTTGTCTTTAGTAAAGACATAGCAGTTGATGCACACAGTGATGTGGACAAAGCAACCAAGTTCATTGAACAGATCGAAGAAATTCACCAAGAGGTGTAGGAGCAACTAGAAAAGAGCCAAGCCAAGTACAAGGCAAGGCATTATAAGCATTGAATTGAGCATAGCTTCCAAGTTGGTGATCAAGTTTGGTTGTACATCAGCAAAGACAGAATGCAAGGTGAAGGTAAGAAGCTGAAGCCAATAAGGTATAGTCATTTCAAAATACTTGATAAAATTGGTGAGAACGCTTTTCACCTTGATTTGCCAGCTTACATGCACATCTATTCAGTAGTTAATGTAGAGAACTTGAGACTATTTGAACCTTCATTGATTGAAGATCCCGAAGAGCAGAGTCAGTTTCCTTCTATTGATGATTTGTTGCCTGAATATCTCAATGAGTTGTAGGAAGATATAGTTTTGGATAGGAAGGTGAGAACTACATGTAGAGGGGATGTTGAGTACATAAGAATTGGACTCAAAGGTTCAAAACCAAGCAGTGCAAGATGGATAGAGATTGTATAAGTGAGGAAGCTGTATTCACTTGATTGATGCTTAAAAACCAACTTTTGGTGGTCCAAAAGCCTTTTCAGCGGGAAGGCATGATCTAAATGGATCCTAGAAAACCCTCTAAGAACTTGTTAAAAAAATTAGATTAGACTATCGGGAGGCAAAAACATAAAGAAACTAGTGAAATAAGGCTTATTGGAGGCCTAAAGCAACTTTGCATTAGAGTCGTCGGATCTGACCGATCAACGTCTAGATCTGATTGGAAAATCGCAATCGGTGGCAGCAAAGGGAGGTTATCGGTAGAGACCACATGGTATATGTGACAATGACCAGTGGGGTCAACGAGGACCATCGATCAAGCACACAGATTGAAAACCCAAGTTGAATCGCAATATCACAATCAACGATTACAGAAGAGTGCTTACAAACGGCTTGGGGTATGTGCAATATGCAATTGCGATATCGCAATATTGCATCGGAGCAACAAAGAGGAGCGGGGCTGATCCATGTGACTATGAAAGCTGGACCCAATGGGATTATAAATAAAAACATATATAATTTGAGTTCCATAAAACAACATTTTCCTTTGTATTTGTGTTTTTCATTAAATAAACGAAATATGAAGGAAAAGTGCCAATGTGATGAAACCAGACCCGAAAAGGGTTTATGAATGCATATGCATAATATTTCAAGTCCGTATAAAGCCATTGTACAGGGTTTTTCAGTGTTTAATGTATTTTTTTTATATACAGGAAATAGGAAAGATTCCGGGCAAGCCGTGGGTGGTAAATTGTTTTGGCATGGCTCTACTCAAGCCCATACGTTGGCTGCCACGTGTCCAGGCCCTCGAGAGAGAAAACCACCCTTATCAGGTGGTTAACCCTCATACGAAAGAGATGCCTGAAATGAACCACAACCATTAGATCTAGACCTCTCAGATGAACGGTCTGGATGCGATAAGCAATTAAAAGGGCAGACCCGATAGGAGTTATAAGGGGAACTTATAGTAGTTCAAATCCGATAAATGGAAGTTTGGTGATTTTTCACATTTTTTAGTGTATTTATCTGTGAACACAGAGGACACTGTTGCTGGGAATTTCAAAGGCCTGATGACCCATTCCATTACAGAACAGGTGGCCACCATCCCTGGAAGCATTTAGCAATGATTGCTAACGCCCAGAAGGGGATTTGAGTGGATAAAGGCTAGGAAGCCAGAGAGCTCGAGAAGGTGAAATGAACAGAAAATGCCGATTGGCTTTAAAGCCACAGATTAATAAAAAAACATAGAAATTAGTGCTGAGACAGAGCAAAGATAGAGACAGAGAGTGATATAAAGATTCTGTGTACTAAGAGAGGCTTGAGGGGTTCAAGAAAAACTCTTGTTGTTGTATCTGTTGTGTTGAGACTTAAATTGAGCTCATACTTTTGTAAAACTCTATTTTTAAAGACATAACAGAGAGGTCACTACTGAAGGCTGGACCAGGAGACGTAGCCCAAGAGTGATGGGTGAACTCCTTATTAAACTTGTTGTTTTTATGTGTGTTGTCTATTATGTTCTTTAACTGCTTCATTGTCTATGTATTTCACAATCTTATCAATGCATTGCACAAAGTAACATAGGCATATCCATGCACATGAGTCTATAATACCTTAATAATTGTCTAAGATTTTATCATCAGATCATATATAGGGGTTTATATCCATCCCCTCCTCTCTTTATCAAGTTATATATATATATATATATATATATATATATATATATATATATAATATTATCATATATATATTAATATATAATATATATATAGATTGCATGATGGTTCATTAATTTTCATAAATGAAATGTATTTTTCATCATTAAATTTATAAATTGAGTTATATGATTATATATACTTTATCTATCATTAATTAGATTATTTTAATATATATTATAAAATGCTAATATATAACATATAATATGTTATTTCATTTTTCAACTAATATTAATAATTTGTGTTTTTTACCTATCTAATTAAGATACCACAATCAAGTTCTTAGAAATGTGGGTTAACAATTAAAATGGATGATTCTAATAAGAATTTTAACTTATATGTTTATATATATATATATATCGTATGATAACATTATAGTTTAATAATGAAAATATATATATTTTTGCATAAAAATATTAAACTTATTTTCTAGTATTCAAAGAAGATGCAATATTAATCTATCATACTAAATTTCTGACCTTATGTAAAGCAACCCTTCAAGATGATATAAATGATCCTTTTTTCCAGTTGGTTACACCTAGTCTCATATATTAAATATATATAGTCCCGTCCCCTTAAAAGAACAATATAGGACAATATATGTATTTTCAATCATCCCCTAACCTACAACATCTTTGGAATCCAGTGAGGGTTCAATCCTTCTAAGCTCGATTAGCACTTGCATTATATTAAGGGCTTATTCTTGCAGACTCACCTTGCTCACTTTGCACCATAGGACCTTAGAGGTGACTGGGACTTAATGCACAAGTGCTTTTCAAAACCTCCACTTGTATCTGGATCTTGATGGACCTAGAGGCACCACACATCAACTGCACCAGGATATGTTAGGAATGTTGGACCTGTGCAGTCCAACCTACATATGTCTCTTGCACTCAATTTCTCCTCCAATATGTGAATATGATGGGGGATAATTTTGCGAATGACTTGGATTCCACCAAGTTGAATCCTCTCCTTGCTAGGTCCCATGCCAATACATGGATTTGGTGGTCAAGGAGGCTTGAAAATGATGATTTTTTGAAGGGAGAAATCTCTCCTCTATTCCATATGTCCTATGTCTAGGAGTTTGGGGCATCTAGGACTCAGATTTTTGCTCTATGCCCTTTTCAAATTCATTATTCCCACGATCAAACTAACACCTAAAACCACTTGTAATTCTATTGAACCATGACTACTTGGTTACACAACTTGCACTAATCTTACACTTTATGACTATGAATAGTTTTAAGTTTTATTTTCCTCATGTCCTGACTTGGTTCAACCAAATAAACTTCAAGATAACTCAAAAGTCTATGACTCACACTTTGAAATCCATTTTTATCGAATAACTAACCTTAACTAAAACAAGTAGACATCAACATTGAAATTTACCCCCCTTCGGTTAATTATACTAAATATTAGACTTCAACATTTTTAATTGCTTGTAGTATTTCCTTTTTCAAGAGTATTACCCAGGGACACTCACACAACTTTCCTAGGGCATCACTCCTTGGTTAGGTAGAGGAATTAAACATAAGAATTAATTGGTAAACCAAGATTCTATTAAATTCAAAAATATATATTTACAAAGGACTATTATAGACTTCATTGTCTTAATCGATAGAGGTATCATGCTTCTCTTCGGTCGATTTTTTATTTCATATCCAAACTCCTTCTTGTCTCTGATTTTCTTTGAGATTATCTCTCTCTCTCTCTCTCTCTCTCTCTCTCTCTCTCTCTCTCTCTCTCTCTCTCTCTCTCTCTCTCTCTCTCTCTCTCTCTCTCTCTCTCTCTCTCTCTGTCTCTTTCTCTCTCTCTCTCTTTGTCTAATCCCTAAGCTCTATGTTTCACCCTCTAACTGTACACACATATATAAACTATTTTGTTAACTAGACAACATCCTAACAAAACCTAGTAGGTTTATATATCTATCCCAACATCTAAACTACTCAACACCTTGTCTTTATAATTCTTACCTTTACAAAAGGCACACTTTGCGCAAAAGACTAGCTCATCAAACAACCTAACAACCCAACTATCCTAGATACTTTTAGAACTAAGGAACATATAATTACACAAAAAACCTACTATTTCTAATTTACACAATTTACAATATCAGGGAAATTTCTTTCCCTTTGGAAATTTGACGACCCTCTTGGGATCTGGAAAAAAGTAGATTACTTAATGTTGATGCTCTTGCATCAGACTTCCTAGGTTGAAAATTTTGCATGTCCTCTTCGTCATGTGATTTTGTTTTTGCTTCCTCTAGGATCCCAGAATTTATGTTGTTTATGTCCATTGGCTTGCTTGCCTGGTTGTCTTGTAGCTATCTCTAACTTTTTAGCATCCCATACTTTATTTTTCTACTTCACATTTTCTAATGCAATATCCTACAGTCAAACATATGTTATACTTGATTGCTTCCTCTTCTCCATTGTAACAATTTTTTGGTGTCTTCTTCATCAACATAACCAAATTCTCCATTTCAATGGCCAACTTATAATATTGATGGGCCAACTACTGAAATTATTGATTTGTAGTGGTATCCCAAAAACATCATGGATTCAATTTCCATATTACTTCATAGCTCCAATGCTTCATTAATAGAATTTCAAGGTCCTTCCCATGCCCAAATTATGGAAAATAGACTTCAATCCTTTGTACATATATTGGATATACTGTAAAAGTTACTCAATTTACCAATTGCAGTTTCTTCTTCATTGTTTCCCACAACAAAATATATAATATCATTAATTCCATATTGTTGCTTATTTTCCAAGAAAATCTTTTGCTCCATACTCCTTTGTTGAAGATGAAGTAATATTTCAATTTCATGATATAGATTTATCTCATGCTCCTATTTTTCTCCTCCTCCTACCAACATTTGTTGTCTTCTTTTTACAATGCCAATAGTAATTACATTCTAAGTTTTATAAAGAAATTCCATAATAATTAGAAACTTTAGGCACCCCCAACCTCTTTCTATTTCTTGGTTGCATTTTATATGTAATCTTCTTCAACCTTGGGACTATCCAACGATATTCTTAATATCTCTTCTCCTTTATATGAATATCTTCATAAATCAATCCCTTAACGTGTCTCCCCTTTGTAACAACTTTGAATAACTTTCCTTAATGTTCAACATGGCTACAATCCAAGTCGTTCTTGTCTGTTGTCTTTCCAAACTTTGTTAACTGTTTGAGAGGTTGATTACTCAGCCTTATCTTGTCTTGGTTCTGCTTCCTAGAATAAATTACTACACCTTCTACATTATTTTGGACAATATATCCATGTTATTGACCTACAAACACATACAAATTATTAGGTTTAAAAATTTGAGTTCGTCTAGCCTCTCCTATTATATTTAGCGTAAGTTCTTCCTCCTATGTATCATCCTTCTAGTTTCCTTTATGAGATAGTGGTGTCTCATATTATTTCATGACAAATTTTAAATTCAATCCTTCTCTAATGCCTAGAAAAAACATTCTTCCATTATTCACTATTCTTACGAAAACACTAAATGATTGTTCTTCTTTGTCATCCTCATGACCTACAACCATACAAAAAACATAAGTAGCCTCTTGTCCCATTTTATGCCTCTGTCAACAAATACTTTTATTGTTTTGGAATATTCATGCAGTCCATGAGAATTTAACATAATATCCCATCAATATCTTCCTCGTCATCTTCTCAAATGAGTTTTCATTATTCTTGTTCAAAGTATTGAACTTTCTCTTCCTCTTCACACACAGTTATTCTAAGTTCTTCATTTCTCAATAGAGAATTCAACAGGTTCCTCAACACATTTCTCAACTTCTTGGCATATATTTCTCTAACAAGTTATTTGACCTTCTTATTAGTGTCCCATCCATATCTCTTACATTCCCTCTCTCTCTCTTATAGTAGCATTATTATCACACCGAGTCTCTCTTTCAACTAATACATCTCTCTCTCAAACTCTTCTTCACTTATATTTATTCTATTGATGCCATCTTGTTTATAATATTTATTCACCCTCTGGTGGTTTTCATCTGAACACTTAACATAACCATCAATGATCATACCTCTTTCCCTAAGCTTCTCCATGCTCACTATCAGTTGCAGGTAAGCCTCCTCAAGGCACCTCACAAAGATCCTCTCCTCTGGCCTAGCCTTTTGGTATCAAAGATCACCTCCTCTGGAATCTCTCAATCCACCTTTGTTGCTTTGGCTATTGCACTCTGCTCACCTCTCAAAAGATTGACTTGTTCTCTTGGAGGAATTCATTTTTCGTCATTTCCTTTCCATTCTCAGGTACAAATATTTGTGATGCAACTTCCTTGCTACAAGGTTCTCTACCATAATTCTTCTTTCCTCCTCTTGATGCTACTTGTAATTTTTCACCTCTTTCAAATAAAAAATTTAAAGATAAAAATACCTTCTAGACCTCCTTAACACTGAGATTGTATGTTGTTAAAAAATGTCACTGTTTCCCTCTTATTTGTTACCATTCCCAACAATTCTTATTTTCTCATTGCTCCAATATGGTTGGACCACAATTTTCCTTAAATTTTCTTATCACTTGGCTAGGAATCTCTTAAATGTACTCTGTCCAAGTACTAGTTCTTTCTCAAATATTGTTTTAAAAATAATAATCAATTATCAGTTATTTACTTAGAATAAATAAAGAAATCATTACCTCATATTCAAAACCCTAGTCTTGTGTCCTTTTTTCTCGTTGGTTGCAAACCTTTGATTCTTTGGATTTTCTCTTTCCTCCATGAGAAATCCTTTTTAATAACATCCGTTGGCTCTAAACATCACAAACCTTTGTTCTCTTAATCCTTAGGGACCATTACTACACTCTGATACCACTTGATACAACCATTCAAGATGCTCTAAACTATCCTTATTGTTGCTTGGTTACCCATATTATCATTTCTTTTTTGACCCACTTAAATACATTTAGTCCTATCCTCTTACCTGAAATATCTATCTATCTATCTATCTATCTATCTATCTATCTATCTATCTATCTATATATATATATATATAATTTCCCCCCTAACTTACAATATATTTGGAAACTCATGAGGGTTCAATTCCTCCAATCTCAACTCCCACTTGTTTAGTCTTAAGGGTCTATTCTTGAAAACTTTTCTTTCTCACTTTGCACCACAATACCTCGGTGATGACTGCGGATTAACCTACAAGTTCTTGTCAAACAAATTTCTTGTATTTGGATCATATTGGATCTAGAGGAACCACACTTCAACTTCACCTATATATTTTACAAATGCCATATGTGTGTGGTCCACCCTGGATGTTATGAAATAAGCTCACAAAAAGATAGAAAAGATAGATCAATGCCTTAGAAATAAGCCTCTTCGAGGGGCAACCTCATTTACATTACAAAAATGAACAATTCTTAGATGATACAAATGACAAGACCTCCTTTCCATACATAGGAGTATAAGGGGTCATAATATAATCAGAGCCGACATAACAATAATGATGTAAGGGCATAATAATAACAATAGTGGGCTTCTATGGGGCATAATAATAAAAATATGGGGATTACATGGGTACAAAAATATAATAATGGGGTTGTACTAATAACAATAAGGGGTTACGCTAGTAGTATAGGGGCCTTACACTGGATATGTCTCTCTCGCTCAACTCAATTTCTGATTCAGGAGTTTGATAGGGGATAACTTTGTGAAGAACCCTGATTTTCCAAGCCTAATATTCTCCTTGCTAGGTCTGAAAATGATTTAGGGATTCAGTGGTATAGGGGACTTAACAAATGATGATTCTTTGAAGGTCCAAATCTCTCCTCTAGTTCAGATATCACTAGTTTGAGAGTCTGGGGTAGTTATGACTTAGTTTTCTTTTCTTTTCTCTTGTCAAATTCTTTGTTCCTGCAATCAAATAAACCTATAACCATTTGTAATTCTATTGAGTCAGGACCACCTTCTTACACAACTTGCACAATTGTTACACTTCATGACTACTAATGGTTAAAAGTTTGATTTTCCTCACATCTAGACTTTAATCAAGCCAACATAATTCAAGATAACTTAAAGCACTATGACTCATACTTTGCAACTCATGTTTGTCAAATAACTAACATTATATCAAACACATAGAGATCAACAATCAAATTTATAGACCCCTTTTAGCTTGTTATAATAGGTACTGGACTTGAGCCTTTTTAACTGCTTATAGTTTGGCCTTTTTCAGGTATCTCACATAGAGAGACTTAACCAACTTTCCTAGGGAATCACTCCATGCCTAGGTAAACATATTAAACATAGAAATTAATTTACAACCCTATATTATATTAGATTCACAAATATATATTTACAAAGGACTATACTATAATTTGTTTTCTTAATCTACAGAGCTATCACGCTCTTCCCAAGTTGTTTTTTTCTCTAATATTGAGATATCTTTCTGTCTTTGATTTCCTCCCAAGACTCTCTTTATATGTCTAATTCCATGATCTCTTTTCCTGCCCTCTAATAATACAAACACATATAAACTGTTATATTAACTAGAAAATATCCTAACATAACCTAGGTTATTTCGACATCTATACCAAACACCTAAAACTACCCAACACCTCATCTTTACAATTGTTATCTTCGCAAAAGGCCCACTTGTCCCAAAACTCCATCTCATCAAGAAAATTAATAAACAGAGTATCCCAAATTCTTCTAGAATCAAGGATTATGTAATTGCATAAAAAACCTACTATTTCAAATTTATACAATTTACAATTTGAGGGAAAATTCTTTTTGTTAGGAAATTTAATGACCTCCTTGGGATCTAGAAAAAAATATATTGCTTAAGGTTGATTCTCTTGCATCATTACTTGGAAAATAAAAAATGGGATGTATATTCGTGCTCTTGTTGGTGTTCATCTTTGGTGGTTACATGAACAAATATATATTTTCAAAAACCAAGATATTATATGTGCAATGTAGGGATGCTATAGAAAGAATTTGAAGTTGGAAACATAGTACACAAAAATACGCACAAAATAATGTTAGTATATAAACAAGATACATCAAATTAATATAGTGTATATGAGATCCAACATATTTTGAATTAGGAGAATGTTGTTGAGAAAATCTCTCATCAAACTCCAAAAACCCTCAAACCACTCTCTAAAATAAACATTATTCCTAATACCCTCCAATAATGTTTATTTTACAAATAATAATATTTAAAACACATATAATGCACATTAAAGTCTCTTTTTTTGGTAGTCTGGCATGTTCTTCATCAATTATTGTACCCACTATGGAATCTCTTAGATTGCACTCTTATTCGACCACAAATTCAAGCTTACAACTTGACCCATTTAAGAAAAAATTATGCCTGCCCATCATTGACATACTTGTAATGATAAACAATATTAACATACTCGGCTTGTTGGGGCTTCCACAAGAAGATATGTCAAGTAACTAAATCACTCTATGGACATACCACAATTTGTCAGATATTTAGCTCTCAACTATCTTTCAATTTCTAGGAAGGTAGTTTGGATACTAAATGTATTTAGAAGTTAATAATTCAGCTTGACCTATCTAACACACAATAATATCATACTATAACCAATAACCATTTTTCTTTGGTTTTCTAGTGCAAAGAACAACAAACAGTAGCAATTGTAAACACAATCAAACTAGTGATTTATTCAAGGTTTTCATCTCCAAGAACCACTAATTTCAATTATGCTACACTATCCAATGATTTTCTTTGCAACTTCAATTTACAAACAAAAAAATATACATAACTAAAATATCATGAAATCCACAAATCAATTAACATACTATAAATAAGAGAAATGCACATTGGTATTAATGTATTATCAAATTGCGCAATGATTTATTTATTTATTTATTTATATTTATTTTATTCTTTTTTATTTATTTATTTTTATTTTTTTTTTATTTTTAAATTTTTTATTATTTTATTTTATATAATTTTCTTTTTCTTTATGGAGAATACAAGAGGGACTTTCATGGTCAAAAATTTGGGAAGAGGAAATAGAGTGCAGTTTGTATCGTTGATGATCAATGTGGATATTGAGGAGACTTAACATCATTTTATTTTGGCTCCTACAATTTTTTACTTCTTTCTCCAAATCTTTCACCTCCACATGCTCCTTTATGTCTTTCTACTACTTCATGATCATACAACCTTCTTAGCTAAAGCGTCGGAGGCTGACGATGCAATTGTATCATCACTAGGTGACATTTCAAGCTTTTCTTTCCTATGGTAGAAGTATCCTACTACCTTAACAAAGAATAAGTAAGCCCCCAGAGGGTTGGCACTTGCTCTAATTTAAAAGTTTCAAAGTGGTAGAGCCCAAATAATTTAGACATGACAGAGAATAGGAGGGGACATTATGCACCGAAGCACATGTCAATGAGAATGGTGGGAATGTAAAGGGATGTATGAGATAAATAATTGTGTATAATTACTTCAGGGATAAGCCTGACCTAACTTGGCCTAAAAAGTTATATATGCTTAGCGGTGGAGTGGAAGCGCTTATCCTCAGATAAGAGTATCAAAAAGGTTTTTCAATATGTCTTATTTTGTCGATTAATATAGTTGTTGATCTCAATCCACAAGTTTTTTTCCAAGAAGATTATCCACAAGTCTAGGCTCATTAGTACTTGAAATATTGTTTGGTATTCACCTTTTTGATCCCTTAATCGATTTATTCTCATCATAAATTCCCAATACTTTGCTCTCAGTCAATATTCCTTCTATTACAACTACTGATTTCTTAAGGGAGGCTGAGATGAGGTCCTCACAAGAGCTTCCAAAATAATATTATGCTCCGCTTCCTCTGAGAATGCATCATTGAACTGATCTTGTTGAACAACATTGTCTGACTTTGACAAAATTATAGTTTACACATAAATCACAAAATTAATGATGTACAACCCCTTCTAATGGATCAATTGTTGTGTGGAAAAATGATCCTCCTTAACGTTGAAGACAAATATTTCACTTAAGAATGGCCCTCCCACATGATTCTCTTCTTTAGTAAACATCAAGTTAAAAAGGACTCTCACACAACCCAATTCGTGATGTGTGTAATAAGAAACTTAGTAACATCAATCAATGGTACACATTTTACCTAATCCAAATTCCGAATAATATATTCAACATAAACTGTGCTAAATTTAGTCCCATGCATGTTTACAACCCGCAGAGAAAACACAAGAAACTAATACTTTCACACCCTTTGTCTTAATCTATGTACATGGTAATAAAAAACAATGCTTCACCATTTTCTTGACCCTCTTGTGAGGGAACTGAGCCAAAAATGGCTCAGATACCAAGAAATAAATTGAAATTGGAGACATAGTACACAAAAATATACACAAAATAATTTTGGTATATTTTATTTCAAACCAAGATATATCACATTAACATAATGCATATAGGATCCTATTGATTCTGAATTATGAGAACATTATTGAGGAAATCTCTTAAAAACTCCAATAATCCTCAAACCACTCTCTAAAATAAACATTATTCCTAATAGCTATCAGTGTTGAACTTTATTAGATTCAGAAGATGCATGAAATAAAGTACATGTAACAGCCCGGGGTTAAAAGTTCATGTAATAAACTCAATAAAGGAAAAATAAGACCAAGTTCATGAGACAGGTATTCCAAGATCGATGTTAGCCAAAAAACCCTAGTGGGTGTTCATTTAGTTTATTATGGATAAGGAAATTGGAAAAGGCTTTGGAAAGTCAAAGAGGAATTAATTGGTATTTTATTTATGAAAATAAAGGAAAATAGGAGAAAATTAATATGAATGGTCGCATAATTACATGAGAAGGTAATTGAAGGAAAATTAGAGGAAATTAAAGAAAACAGAGGCCTCAATAATAAAAATTCTTTTGAGGATCAGTTTTGAGCTTTGGCTAGTTCAATTTTGGAGCTCTATCTATTCTCTCATAGTATTGCACACTTAGAGCATTCTTGGAGCACTCTAACATTGAGGAAAGAAAGAAAAGGAAGGAAAAGGAAGAACAAGGAAAGAAAAGGACAAGTAATGAAAAGTTGGATCAAGCATCTTTAGTAGGAATATGTGTAGGTAACACGTTGCATGTGTGATTTCCTAGTTGGTTTGTGAATGCATGGTACATTCATGTGTGTATTTGTTTCTCTTGATATCATCGTCATGGGTTTTGTTAGGTGTGACAATGGTTATGGCCTTGCCTTGCAATTTCTGGATATCCATGGAGTGATGGGGTTCTTCATTTGGTTGAGCTTTGGATTAGTGGATGGTTTTGGAACCAGGTGAGGTGGTCTTAGGAAAATTCCCAAGGGCTTAGAAATCTATTGACTAGTTTTGGCGAGATTGTGGTAAAGCCCAAGGGTGGAGAAATGAAAGGTATTGGTGAAGAAATTTTGAGGCATCTAAACTCGTTTAGGTCCTAGTGATCCCTTGACCAATTTTTTTGGGTCGCAGTAAAGCTTAGTGGTTTATGCTCTCCTTTTAGGCCTAGTGACACCTTGACCAATTTTGGTGGGATTGCGATAAAGCCTAGTTGTTTAGGTGCATGATTTAGGCCCATGAATCCCTTCACTGGTTTTAGCAAGATTGTAGTAATGCCTGAGGGTGGAGGTAGTTTAATCTCTATGAAGCCCTGGTCGTTTTTTCTTGAGTCCCACATTCATGCTTGGAATATGGCATGAGGGTTATTGGTTGAAAGAAAGATTTGGTTCAACACAATCTATGGCTAGGTGGTACATGAAAGTCCCTAACCTGTTTGGATTTTTCATATGTTAATAAGAGTTATTTTCCTCTTGCATTTCATGAGTACTTGTAATTTTTATTGTGTGGCTTTAATGGTTGTTATATCATTGTCATTATTGTCGTTATATGTTGGTTATAAGCATTGTTTCCTAATAGGTTCTAGTTATGGATATTGACATGTTTGATTAATTGATGAATGCATAAGCTAAAACTATTCTGAGAGGGTATAAGACATTCTTGATGATTCTCTAATAAGTATCAGACACTTATGTTTAGATATGCATCCATGACCTGTAGATTACATGTTCTCATTGTGTTTGATTAAATGACTGGCATGGTTAGGCATGGTTAGGTTGATTCCTTCATCAAATTTTGTATGACTAAATTTTTCCTATGTCATTATTGATTATGAAATTTCCCACTGAGCTCTGGGCAGTGGTTTGGAGGGCGACCTAGAATTTAGGCTCAGAATTAGGGACTGCATGCTCCTAACTAGAAAATTTTAATTGCAACTGCAAGGATGCAAGCTTGTGTAGATGGTTGGAGGCTTCCAACCACATGGAGGCCTTTTTGTTGGTGCAGTTAAGGGTCCACAATAGAGAAGGATGGGCCTAGCTTAGGTTTTGGCCACCTGGGATGGTTTCTTAGCCCTTTTGTTTCCTGTAGTGCCTCTAGGATGTTGTGGAAGGTGAGTCGTTAGCTTTTGGCCACACTTCCTTAATGGGACTTAGGAGGTTGGTTCATGTCATAGTAGCTCTTTGTCTCATGTTTACCCTGACAGGCCACTGAAGTTGGGTAAATGTAGGAGGGGTGTTTAGAGATTTGTATCAGAGCATGGTTTAATACTTGAACTGAATGCCACAATGTGTTTGTTTTAGATGCAAGTTGTCTATATGTTTTCTATGCATGCATTTTCTTCTAGTTGATGTTATAGTTTGTGACATTATGCATGTTAACTAGGATGATGATTGAGATGATGTCAATATACTGATATGATTATGTATATACATGTATGATGCTAATATGGAATCATTTGTGCATACTAGATAACCTACCCTTAACTTGATTGAACTATGTTGATTATGTTTAAATTTGGTTAGATGACATGGTATGTTTGCAAGTTAGACTATCGAAGATGACTAAAAAAATGATGGATTATATTTAATGTGATTCTACCTACAAATCGGATGAGTAACATGGTGATGAGTAATCCCTTGATATAGAAGATACCTTGAGAAGTTTAAACACAAATATCAGAAGTTGCAAAGTAGATAACAACATGATCATTTAGTCAAAAGAGAGACTTGCTAGGGCATAAGAAAAATAGATAGAGTTCAAGGCAGTTACCCTTCAGAGTATGTCAAACTTGCAGAGACACAGATAACCAAAGATCAATTATGGACAAGAAAACATGAATAATGAGGCATATGGTAACAGGTCTCATGGTGGTTATAGGTTGGATAGAGATGGCATAGTCATAGATGGCATGTTCCAAGATACACCTGATGGGAGATGCATTGGAAATGGGTTCTATTATAGTTCTGGTTTAGATAGGTATCATGGTCATCATCTCTATCATCCTTACAAGACAAGTGATAGGGGAGACTTTCCAGATGAGTTCAATAAAAAAAAGTCGTCGAAATTTAATGGAGAGTTGGAGAAGCCAATTGATGTAGAGGCATGGTTACTTGTGATGAAGAAATTATTTGAGTTGCATGACTAAATAAAGAACATAAAGGCTAGGATAGCTATTTTCAGTCTAAAAGAGAAAGAAAAAATATGGTGGGAAGATGTGAAGTGTATCAGAGACATTGGGACAGAGGAGTTGAGTTGGCATGAATTCAAGAGACTATTGAGGAAGAAGTATTTGTTAGAGACGTAATATGACAGAAAATCGAAGGAGTTATATGAACTGAAGATAGGATCAATGAAAGATGAGGAGTACACAACAAAGTTCCTGGAGTTGTTGGGGTATGTGTCGTATCTTAAGGATGAGAAAATCAAACTCAAATATATGTTAGTGGAATACCATTAACATTTACGGATCATATTGAGTATGATAAGCCTCGGTCACTGGAAGAATTCATTGGAAAGTTGAAACACTGTTATGAGAATTCAAGGTGTAAGACTGAATCTAAGTAGGACTAGAAAGGGAATGACGAGACTAAAGGTAAATGGATACTGTTAGCACTCCAGGAAACTCTCCTAGGTTGTAGCTCGGAGATGCCTGGAAACATATAATCTTCAATATTATTCTCTAAACTACTGGAATGGATGATGATTTGGAACAAGTCAGATGACCATTTCAGCTTTGTTCTCACTCAAGACATGCATGAACACTCTTAACAACACAAGGGTTTAAACCACAAACGCTCAATAGTTGCCGGATTTAATGGATAGATGGAGAATGCTTAATTATACCAGCAGATTACATATATGAAAACACATGTAAATTGATAGCTACAAGCAGCAAAGAAGCTTCCAAATCTAGTATATCAAAGTAGAGATAAGATGGCGGTTATCTGGCCTCAGATACACAAAGAACATGAACGGAATGTTCAAGTGCAAGCGTAGAGCATAAGAGAAATGGATATTGAACATATAACAACAAAAGAAGCATGTATTACTTAAGGATGTAGATGAGAAACTTGAAGGAATAGAGGAGGAACAATCTCCAAAAGTTGAACCCCTATTACATCTATTTTTCTACCTTTTATAGGTCCTTTACAATGCTCCTGAGCTCTCTAGAAGGCTCGGAGTCTTAACCTTGTTTGATCTGTCCCTTAACCATTTGATTCCCTCAATAGGCAGGCATGCCTCGAAGGTTTTCCTCTTCTGACAAAGGAATAACCATATTTAGATATTTTGAGCAGCCTGCTGAGGTGCCTAGGAGTTCTCTCATGCCAAAGATGCCCCATTATGTTCTTTAGGATGGCTGTTGTGTTGGAAACACTGTTAGTGCCCCATGGTTTCATTTGATTTGAGTTGCAGCGTGTAGTGGCCCTTCTCCTTCCCTTTCTAGGCTCAGTTTGCTGGCCCCTATCTCTCTGCCGAATCCTTCTTCTGGTATGTAACATGACTGCAAGACTCCTCTAAGGATGGTTGGTCACTTGAGCCTGCAATGGAGTGGCTATCACGCCTACGAAATCCCAGCACCGGTTCCTTTCAGATGATAGCCATGAATGTTTTTCTATTGTTGTGGTTGTTTAGGTCATAAACAGTGAAAACGAGGCAATACTGCTAAATCCCACCCATCATTGTCCCTTTCGGGCCTCAAAGGTCTTAGAAAAATGGTTCATTCTTTTCTCGGGTCCACCCTTGCTGACATCACCAGTCAACAAATCCTGCTCCTATGTATTCTCCGTGGATTTTTCCATGTGGGAAAAACATTAAAAAAGGGGAAAGAGTGGCCCTTGCGGACCTCAATCTTCATAAAATATTACTTCCTGGACCCTTTTGGGGTCCATGTCTTATCGCATATCGCAAACCTGACTTCCCTTTGTATTTCACTCATGCAACAAAAAAAAATCAAAAACCACTGAAAACGGCATTAGCGCGGACTTAAAATAATATGAAATAGAGTGTCTTATAACCGTTGGGTCCGGTTATCACATCACAAATACATATGTGTGAAAGGCCCCGACCCTTGGTGAAGCACCACTGCGATGTGCCAATTTTCAATCCTGCGATGTGGAGTGGTCATCCCGACCCTTGTTATGGTGTCGATTACCTCTAATAGCGATCCTTCATTGTTGATAGCAAATCGCAGTCCCACTTGGTCCACATTTTCCCTACTAGATTACCTCTGCCAATGCAATATAATGTTGTGATTTGATCGCAATCGCATATCACTATATGTAAAGGCCCTATCCCTTGGTCTTCCTGATCTACGATCCATCAATTAGATCTGGGCCATTGATTGGCCAAATCAGACAGTGGCTGTGCATTGTTGGGTTTACGCCTGCAAAAAGGCTTTTTGATTTGCAGACTTTGGGAGTGTTTTGAATCCATTTTTGGTCCCTTTGTCAGTGGAGCTAACAGAGTTAACAGTGGCTCCTTCTGGGGATGAAAGCCTCCCTTTGAGGTTTCAAGAATCACAGATCAATGCCTTTCTTTTGAAAAAGAAATTAAATCTTTGCCCTAGCGTTCCATTGGGCATGGAGTCTTTTTAGCATAGACATAAGAACTCTAAAACAACATATTTACAATACCAAGGCTTGAAAGCCTTAACTGAAATAAATTTCAAAGAACAACCCATTGAATGGGCCATCAAAAATATCTGCTCCTTCCTTTGATGCATTCCTTTTGAGAAAATAGTCACCAAACTGAAAATTGATCCTTTTTACCTTTCTATGAAAGGTTTCTTTCTCTTAGTCAATGTGTATATTTGCAAATTCCTCAAAGACTTGCAAAAGCCTATTGATTTGATCCTCTACTTCAAAAAAATTTCCAGCATTTGATATTATCACGCAGAGATGGTCTATATTTCACCTTCTCTTTATATGCTTTCAGCCTTGGATGTTTTGATTGGGAGGTTTTGTACACCTGCTGAACAACAAGGTCTACTTCATACTTTGTTGTGTCATTTGTGACCTAAAAAGTTAATATGAAAGATGAATTAATGCATTCTTGTGTCAAGGACACAAGGACTTCACCTATTCCTACAGCTTCCTCAGAGCAAGCCCCATAAAATAACATGTCCGAAATATGAGGGTCTTCTTCCTCTATGATCTGGCAAACTGCTTTTTTAATTTGTGTAAAGGCCAACTGATAAGGCCTGGAAATATCAACATCAATCTTATCCATGAAAGCCTTGTGCATTAAATGATGGTTGGCTCCAGCATCTAGAGTGCAATTGTGAAGGATTTCAGCATAAATAGATAGAGAAACATAGAATGATGGGGAGCTGTCTTTGCAATTTACAATCATTGGGCTAAGAATAATAGCTGGTTCGTCATCTTGCAGATTTGCATAGTCAATGGAGGCTTGGATGGTTTTAGACTGAAGAGCCTCAAGGATAGATTTCTTAAAGGACTCATTCTTCACTGGTTCATTAAGGGGCATAGGTATACTTGGCTTCTAGATTTCTGATTGGAAACTGAAAGAAGAAGGGGACTTGTAAGGCCTCTTACCTCGATGGTTGAAGCTTTGAGGATGATAGGATCAACTGCTGGTTGCTTTTGCTTATTAGTTTGCTATTCTGCAAGGAAATTAGCTTTATGAATAGGATTTTCTTTGACATTATTCATTATAGACCTTAGATTATATTGGTGATAATCTACAATTTGTAGAATAGCTTCACCATCCCATTCTTGGCTGATCTGGCCATTAAATAATGACTTCTCATAGCCAGCTTTGGTTAAAAAAGTGGCATTGCCTTTTTCTTCCATCCAATGGATCTCATCATCTTCCTCAAATTGCTCTTCTTCGATGACTGCATTTTGAAAGGGGGTCTTCACCCTTTTGTCCTCATTGGCATCTTTATTTCTTTGCAAAATCTGGAGCTGCTTATTTTCTCTTCTATATGGATTTGGATTTGGAGCAACAAAGGTATTAGGAACCCTTCCTTTTCCAGAATGCTGCTCAACCTTTAATTTGGAAACTTTAGAGACTATTGACTCTATCTCTTGGCCATTTTATCAATATTGGGATCTGAAGATGATGAAGTCTCGCTCCTCTATCTTCTTCTATCAGCATTACCTTTGAGCGTTTCTGTAGCCATGATGTTTGATTCTACTTCCAGGGTTGCATCTTTCATATCGACCAAAGAAGCACATCGCCTCTCACTCAGCTGTAAACAAAATTCAGAATCAAAGGCGCTGGCATAGATGAGTCTAGCAGAGCTAGTGGTGGGTTTTAGTTCAGCTGGTATCTTGTTGTACATGTAGTTAAATCTCTTATTAAAATCAGACAACAACTCCCCATTTTCCCTCTTCAAGTTTCCAAACTCAATGTGGTAGCAGAGGAGATCCTTCTTATCCCCCAAATGTTTTAGGAATGCATCATCTAAAGCTTCAATATTTGCTATAGATCTTGGGGCTTGTTCTTTGAACCATTTTCTAGCCTCCCCATCTAAGCTTTGGACAAATACTCTCATCCACACATCATCTTCACTAATGTCAGGATTATCAGCATAGCTATAAAATGAGTGAATGTGTTCTTCAGTAGTTACACCTTTAGTCCCAGTGAACTTAGGCATATACTTCTGATATTTTCCAGTGGGCATAGTATTCAAAGGAGTTGGTAGTATTAGAGGTCCATACCTAGTAGTTATGATTCTTTCCATTTTGGTGGGTGCTTGTGGACCTGTCATAGCTATGGTAACTAAAATAGTACTAGAAATCTGAGTGAAAAAAGGCTGAGGAGTGATTGATGAGACCAAAGGAGTATGATGGATACGAGGTGAGGCTCCCTTTGGACTGACAAAAAAAGGAGAAACTAAAGAATAAGGAGCTTTATGAATTTCTGAGAGTTTTTCTTCACTGCTAGTATTAGAATATGTACTCTCAACATGTATTTGTTCTATTGCATGATTTTCTTAAAGAGATATAGAATATTTTCTAGGTTTACTTGAACCTGATGCTCCTTTCATCAATACTTTCTCCTCTTTGATTGTCTTTTCAGGGTCAGGTACCAGGTCAGCTTGTGATTTCTGAGGATTTCTCCGAGTATGCCTCACAAACTGAGCCAGAATTATGAAGTGGAGTCGCCAAGAGGTTCGGCCTCCAGTAGAGTCACCAGATAGATGATTACAACAAAAAATATGCCCAGAATTTGTATATCATCAAAGTTGGGTCTGTGTCATTTCCCAGGGAAGTTGAGCTTCAGTTTCATCTCCCCGGAAGCGGCACCAATTATGTTAGCATTCCAGGAAACTCTCTTAGGTTGTAGCTCAGAGATGCCTGGGAACATAAAATCTTCAATATTGTCCTCCAAACTATTGGAATGGATGATGATTTGGAACAATTCAGATGACCATTTCAGCTTTGTTCTCACTGAAGACATGCATGAACACTCTTAACATCACAAGGCTTTAAACCACTAACGCTCAATATTTGCATATTTAGTGGATAGATGGAGAATGCTTAACTATACTAGTAGATTACATATATGACAACACATGTAAATGGCTAGCTATAGGCAGCCAAGAAGCTTGAAAATCTAGTATATCAAAGCAGAGATAAGATGGCAGTTATCTGGCCTCTAACGCATAGAGAACATGAATAGACTGTTCAAGTGCAAGCGTAGAACAGAAGAGAAATGGATATTGAATGTATAACAACAAAAGAAGCGTGTATTACTAAAGGATGCAGATGAAAAGCTTGAAGGAACAGAGGAGGAATAGTCTCCAAAAATTGAACCCTATTACATCTAGTTTTCTGCCTTTTACAATTCTCCTGAGCTCTCTAGAAGGCTCAAAGTCTTAAGCTTGTTTGATCTGTCCCTTAACCATTTGATTCCCTCAAAAGGCAGGCATGGCTTGGATGTTTTCCTCTTCTGACAGAGGAATCACAATATTTGGATATTTTGAGCAGCCTGTTGTGATGCGTAGGAGCTCTCTTTTACTAAAGTTTCCCCATCATGTTCGTTAGGATGGTTGTTGCGTTGGCAGGAATATTAATGATTGATTATTTAATTTGATTTGGGTTGCAGCATGTAGTGGCCCCTCTCCTTCCCTTTCCGGGCTCAGTTTGCTGGCTGTTTTCTCTCCGACGAATCCTTCTTCTGGTATGGAACATGATTGCAAGACTCCTCTAATGATGGGTAGCTGCCTGAACCTGTAATGGAGTGGCTATCGTGCCTATGAAATCCCTGCACCAGTCCCTTTGAGATGATAGCCATGAATGTGTTTTTTGTTGTTGTGGCTGTTTGGGTCATAGACAGTAAAAACGATGCAATACTGCTAAATCGCGCCCATCACTGTCCCTTTCAGGCCTCAAAGGTCTTAAAAAAATGGTTCATTATTTTCTCGGGTCTGGCCTTTTTGCCATCACCAGTCCCACAAAGTCCACTCCTGTGTATTCTCTGTGGATTTCACCATGTGGGAAAAACATTAAAAAATGGGAAAAAGTGGCCCTTGCAGACCTCAATCTTCATAAAATATTGCTTCCCGGACCCTTTCGGTCCATGTCTTATCGCATATCGCAAACCAGACTTCCCTTTGTATTTCACTCATGTAAAGTAAATACACCAAAAACCATTGAAAATAGCATTAGAGTGGCCCTGAAATAATATGCAATAGAGTGTCATATAACTGTTGGGTCCGGTTATCGCATCGCAAATATGTATGTGCGAAAGGCCCCGACCCTTGGTGAAGCGCCGCTACTATACGCTGATTTTTTATCCTGCGATGCGGAGTGGGCCCTCTGACCCTTGGTATGGAGCTGATTACCTCCGATAGTCATCCTTCATCGCTGATCGCAAATCATAGTCCCCCTTGGTCCACTTTTTCCCTGCTATCTTACCCCCACCGATGCGATACAGTGATGTGATTTGATCACAATCGCATATCGCTATATGTAAAGGCCCTGTCCCTTTGTCTTCCTGATCTGTGATCCACCAATTAGGTCCGAGCCATTGATCGGCCAGATCAGACGGTGGTTTTGCATTGTTGTGTTTACGCCTATAGAAAGAACTTTTGATTTTCAGACTTTTGGAGTGTTTTGAATCCATTTTTGGTCCCTTTGTCAGCGGAGCTAACAGAGTTAATAGATACCAAAGTGAATGAGACCTAAAGAAGTAGGTGAGAGAGAAAATGTTGCTCCTTACAAGAAGTCTAGTACGGTTGAGAAGGGACATGGATCTCAGCTTAGGGAGCACCAGAATAGATGTGATGATAGGAGATAGTTGTAGTGTTAGATATGTGGAGAGGACCATCTTAAGAAGGATTATCCATCATATAAGGATGGTAGGCCTCATATCTACAGTGATTAGGAGGTGCAGATGGTTGGGGATGTTTGGAAAATAATTTCTCAGATCTATCCCACATTGGATAATAGGAAGGTGGATCATCAGGCATCCATTATTGAGATGGAAGGTAAGCTTTGTGATCAAGTTATTTATATTTTGATTGACCCTTGATCTAATCGTAGTTATGCTAAACCTCACCTAGTGGATAGGTGTGTTTTGAGGAAAGAAGTGCATGTAGAGTCTTGGTTGGTGCAATTCGCTATAGGTACTAACAAAAAAGTTCATAATTCGGTAAGAGCTTGTGCATTTGAGTTGAATGGTATGCCTACATCAGCGCATCTAAATGTACTTCCATTGGGTTAATACAATATGCTTCTGGGTATGGATTAGTTGTACCTTCAAAGGACTAAGGTGGATTATTATGACAAGGGTATTGAGTGCTTGGATGACAATGGAGAACAAAGAATCTTGTAGTGTTAGAATAAAGCGACACTAGATAAAATGATTATATCTATGCAAGAAAATTATTTCGTAGGAAAGGTGTCTACTATTTTCAATTCATATTTCCAATGATAAAGGGAAGCGTGATGAGGATGCAACAGTCTTGAATATGCATCCATTTTTGCATTAGTTTCAAGATGTATTTCCAGCAAAGATTTAAAGTTACCGCTACACAAGGAAGTGCACTTTTCTATTGAGTTGGTACCATAGATAGTACTAGCATTAAAGGCATCTTACGGGGTGATCACTTCAGAGTTAGTGGAACTAAAGTTGTAGTTGAAAGAAATTCTTAACAAAGGACACATTAGGCTAAGTATATCACCTTGGGGTCCACTAGTGTTTTTTATTAAGAAGAAGGATTGTACTCTCAGGTTATGCATTCATTACATACAAATGAACAAGATGAGAATCAAGAAAAAGTATCCATTGTTGAATATTGATGACTTGTTTGGTTAGTTGAAGGGAGAAACAACGTTCGTAAGGATTGATATGAGATTCAGATATTGTCAGACGCACCTCAAAGAAGAGGAAGTATACAACAATTCTTTCTGGGCTAGGTATGGGCATTATGAGTTTGTTGTAGTTCCTTTTAGTTTGACTAATGCTCCATCTACATACCTATTTTTGATGAATAGTGTGTTGCATCCTTATATGGAAACATTTTTGATATATTCATTGATGATATGTTGATATATTCCAAGAATGAGGAAGAGCATTTATAACACTTAGCAACAATGTTAAGGCTAATGTGAGAGCATCAGTTGTATGTTAAGTTTAGTAAATCTAGTTTTTCTCATTCAGAGGTACACTACTTGGTACATGTGGCTTCCAAGGAGGGTATAATAGTGGATCGGGAAAATAGAAGAGCTATCATGGAATGGGAAGCTCCTAGGAATGTGGATGAGGTTAGATCATTCATGGGGTTAGCAGGTTATTACAAGGGGTTCATCAGGAATTGTCATGGATTTCCTATTCTATCACATATTTGCAACGAAAGGGAAATAAATTTGAATGGGAAGAGGAATGTGTAGCTAGTTTTGAGTCGTTGAAGCAGTTGCTTACAAATCCTCCACTTCTTAAAATTGTAGATCTAGGTAAATAGTTCATGGTATGTACAAATGCTTGCAAGAGAGCACTTGGTGGAGTCCCAGTGTAGGAAGGACAAGTAGTATACTATGAGTTTGTATGGGGCAAATTTAAAGGATCAAATAGTACATGCAAGACAACAGGATGATAAGTATAAGGAGCTTAGGCATAGGCTACACCAACATGGTATAGGTGAACATGATGTGAACTATCATCTTGCAAAAAATGGTTTGGTGAGATTTAGGAACAAGATCTATGTGCCAAATAACAATGATATCAAGAAGGTTATCTTAAGGGAATTTCATGTTAAGTTGTATTCAGGTCACCCGGGATATCATAAGACATCAACATCTACAAATAAATTCTACTATTGGATGAAGATGAAGAAAGGGGTAGCTGGGTTTGTCACAAGGCATTTGGATTGTCAATAGGTAAAGATAGAGTGCAAGCATCCAAGTGGTTCACTACAACTAGTTCTGATTCTGGAATGGAAATATGAGGTCATATCCTTGGATTTCATTATAGGTTTGACAAGAACATCTAGACATCATGATTGTGGTCGATAAGATGACTAAGTAGCTCACTTCATAGCGATTAAGTATACTTATTGAACTACAGAGGTAGATCAAGTATTAATCAAGCATATAGTAATATTTCACGATATTCCTAGAAATATTATGTCAGATAGGGATACTAAGTTCACTTCTAGGTTTTGGAAGGAGTTATTTGCAGGTTTTGGTACAAAGATGGCCTTTAGTACAACTTATCATGCACAGAAAAATGGAGAGATAGAGAGGGTTAACAAGATTCTACAGGACACGCCAAGAATTTATGTTATGCACTAGAAAAGCAAGTGGGAGGAGTATCTTCCAATGGTTTTGTTTGATTACCACAATGGGTATCAGAAGTCACTGAGGATGAGTTAGTTTGAGGCATTTTGTGTGAAAATTTGTAATACTCATATGAGTTAGAGTGATCCAGTGAACAAGGTATTGATTGTATTGGGCATGTTGGTAGAGATGGAATAGTAGATGTAGGTTATCAAGAGGAATCTAAAGGCAACAGATGACATGCAGAAGAGATGTAGATCAACATGGGGTGTTTAAGAAGTTTCAGGCTGGGGAACATGTATAGTTGCACATCAAGCCCAAGAAGAGATCCTTTAGGATTGGATCATGTGCCAAGTTGACACCTCGATATTGTGTGCCTTTCAAGATTCTTGAGAGGATTAGACTAGTGGCATAAAGACTTGCACTTCCTTTGACAATGAAAATCCATGATGTTTTCCATGTTTTATTGCATAAAAAATATGTGAAAGATGTTGATCATGTGATTGATTAGTTTGTATTGTAGGTGGATCCAAAAAGAGAATTCTAATCAGAACCACAATGTATTTTGAAATGGAAACATCTCATGCTGCGAAACAAAGCAATAGAGTAAGTTAAATTGTAGTGGAAGCACTTTGGGCTAATGAAGCTACATGGGAGATGAATGATGAGATGTGGGCTATGTATCCTTCATTGTTTGTTGGTTGAGGCAAAGGAGTTTTGCTATAAGTACATATTTATGTATGATTTTTATTCTAAATCCTACAACTGTCTGTGTTATAAAGCTCCAATAAGCGGTATGGTTGTCATGTTATTGTGTTTGTCATGTCGGTTTTTCTTTTCAGCAGGTCGTTTATTGTAAATACTGCATCGCGTTAAGTTATAATGTTCTATGGGCAGTATGTTTTGGTTTCCAGTAGTTTGCTAGAAATAGGTGTCATAGAACACTGCTGACAAGGTACCCTTAAGGGCGAGGGCTATGTAATGACCCCAACTTAAAATTTCATGTAATAAAGTTAATAAATGAAAAATGAGACACGTATTCCAAGATGAATGTTGGGTAAAACATTTTAGTGGTTGTTCATTTGGATTATTATGGCTAAAGAAATTAGCAAACACATTTCCAAAGGGTTTGGAAAGGCAAAGAAACATTATTTGGTATTTTATTTATGAAAATAAAAGAAAATGGGAGAAAAGGAAGGTGAAAGGTCAAAAAATTGCATGAGGAGGAAATTGAAGAAAATGGAGTCCTCACTAATAAAAAGGCTTTGGAGAATCAACTTCTAGCTTTGTTTAGTTCAGTTTTGGAACTCTCTCTATTCTCTCATACTCTTTGACACTTAGAGCATTCTTGGAGCACTTTAGCATTGAGGAATGAAAGAAAAGGAAGGAAAAGGAAGGATAAGGAAGACAAATCACAAGCAAGGAAAAGTTGGATCAAGAACCTTCAATAGCAATACCTACAGGTAACAAGCTACATGTGTGATTTCATATCTAGTTTATGGATGTGTGGTACATGCATGTGTGTATATAGTTCTCTTGTTGTCATTGACATGGGTTTTTCCTGGTGTGAAAATGGTTTCAAGCTTACCTTGTCATTTATGGATGGTGTGAAGGGGTTCTTCATTTGGTTGAGGTTTTGATTTCTAGATGTTTTTGGAACTAGGTGAGGTGGTCTTAGGAAAATTCCCAAGAATCCCTTCACTGATTTTGGCGGTATTATGGTAAAGCTAGAGGGTGGAGATGAGAAAATTCCTAAAGGTATTGGTGAAGAAATTTTGAGGCATCCAAACTTATTTAGGGCCTAGTGATCCCTTGACTGATGTTGGAATGGTTGTGATAAATCCTAGTTGTTTATGTTCTTGTTTTGGGCCTAGTGATCCCTTGACCAATTCTAGTGGGATTGTAGTAGAGCCTTCTTGTTTAGGTTCTTGATTTGTGCCTAGGAATCCCTTGATCAGTTTTGTTGAGATTTTGGTAAAGATTGAGGGTGGAGGTGGTTTAATCTCTAGGAAGCCTTAGTTGTTTTTGTCTTCAGTCTCACATTCATTCTTGGAATATGGCACGGGGGTGATTGGATGAAAGAAATATTTCGTTCATCTCAATCTATGGTTGAGTGGTACATGGAAGTCCCTAACTTAGTTGGAATTTGAATATGTCAAGAAGATATATTTCCCTCTTGTATTTCATTAGTACTTTTACTTGTTATTATATGTATTTGATGGAAATTCTATCATGATTATTATTTTGGATATATGTTGACTATAATCATAGTTTTATAACAAGTTGTAGTTATGGCTCTTGACATGTTTGATTAATTGATTAATGGTTGATGAATACATAAGCTAACAAACATTATTGCAACTATTGTGAAAGGGTATCATACCTTATTGATGAATCTAAGATAAGTATGATAGCCTTACTTTAGATATGCATTCATGACCTATAGATTACTTGTTCTCAATGTGTTTGACGAAATGATAGTTATGGTTAGGATTTGTTGGGTTGATTCCTTGACAATATTTTGAATGAATAAATTTGTCCTTGTGTCATTATTTATTCTAGAAAGTATCACTCAGTTATGGGTAGTGGTCTAAAGGTTGACCTAGAATTTAGGCTACGAATCCAGGACTACATGCTCCTAACTGGAAAATTTATGTTGCAAATGCATGCTTGTAAGATTGTGCATGAGGTTGGAGGCTTCCAACTAAATGGAGGCCTTGTTGTGGGTGTAGTTGAGAGTCTAGGGAAAATAAGTAGGGACCCATCTCAGGGTTTGGCCACCTTGGATGGTTTCAAAACCCCTGAGGGTTGTGTAGCAATTATAGGATGTTGTGGAAGTTTAGTTTGTCATCAATATTTGACCCCACTTCCTTAATGGGACCTAGGAGGTTGGGTCATGTCATAGTCACTACAACAAAAATGTTCATTAGTGAGGGTCATGCCTATGACAAACCTTTAAGGTTCATCACCAATGTTGCATATGGTGACGGTCCATAAAAAAGTGTTGTTGTAACTATATGAAGTGCTGGTCCTTTAGTCTATTATATATATATAGTGATGTCGGTCAATGCATTTTAGTCTACAGTGATGGTCCTTTAGTCTATTATATATATAGTGATGATTTTCAATGCTTTTTAGTCTATTATAGGAGGTTGGGTCATGTCATAGTCACTGGAACAAAAAAGGTCAATGGCGAGGATCATGCTTATGAAAAACCTCTAAGGTTCGTCACCAATGTCGCATATGGTGATGGTCCATTAAAAAGTGTTGTTGTAACTGTATATAGTGATGGTCTTTTAGTCTATTATATATATAGTGATGACGGTCATTGCTTTTTAGTTTATTAAATTTTATCACCAATGCCATTTTCAATGACACTTTTAGTGAGGGTTGTTAAAGGCCCATCACTAATTCTCTCTTTGGTGACACTTCTAGTGACAATCTTTTATTGACCCTTACCAATGCAATTTTGGGTTACTTTTGGTAATGGTAAAAATGTGTTCCTATTACTATATTTTTTGGCAAAAGATAACAATTTAAGACCATTGTTGTGGAGTCCTTTTCATTATGTGTCGAAGGCCATAGTGGTTAGAGTTAGTCAATTTGTTAAGAAGTGATTAGTGTGTATCATTTCCCTCAAGTAATAAGAATATAGTTTTCCTATGAGTCAACACACAATTCATCTCTCTCAGGTTTATTATCTTGAAAATTCCCTTTAGTTAAAGTTCCACTAGCGTGTGTAGGAACTATATTATTTAATACATAATCAAGCTTTTTCAATTATATTAATGAGAGAGAGCTAACACTCCTCAATAGTCATGGCACACCTTAACATGCTTTGGAACACACTAACATTCCTTGGCACTTCATATCATGCATAACACTCCCTGACACAGTTTTGAACTTGTCATGTGTTGGCGCTTGGCAAGTATTAGCATGTTTGGCAAGCATTGAGATGCCTTGGTATTATTTGCCATGGTTTAATATTAAATTTATTTGAGATCAATTATTGGAAAATAGAATTCACTAATACTTGGAACTTGACACCTATTGGCATCTAGTGTTGGTGTGCCTAGCATCCACTCTTAGAAAAGTTAAATTGGTGACTTATCAAAACTCTTATGTGTTCATTCCCTTGTAGTTTAACTTATTTCTCCCTTTTGTTGTCTTGACAGTCCCTGGCATGCATTATCACACCCTTGCACATCTTGCAATGCCTTAGAAATTGGCACATATTAGGGCACATGTTAGCATGCCCTAGCATTCCCTAACATGCATTGGTACTCATGCCCTCATAACTAGCCTTACATTTTTTCTCGACTTGGGAACCCCATCAAGTCCTTGGCTACTGGAATTCATGTGACATTGGCTTGCTTCAACCGTAATAACTTGACAAATTGTACCTACTACAAGTATAATGTACCCCTTTCACCTAAGAACTACCTATAACTCATCTTAGTTCAATCATGTCCAAGTTGTTGAAAATGCAGCAAGACATTCCTAATTTAATTTTGCCTTGATTAAATTAGGAGAAATTTCAATTTCAATTTTAGTAAATTACTTGGAGGTAGTTAACCGAGGTGACATGGGCATTTTCACTCAATTAACTCAGTAAATTCGAGTTGGAGACACTTGAGTTTAGTTTTACATTATTGATTGCTAATTTGTAGCAATCTATTTAAGTTAATTTGAGTTATTGTCAGTGTAACTAGTTCTCACTGTTAGTAGAACTAGTGGAGGTTCAGTCAAGGGCCTGTAACGTTTTTCACATTGAGTGATCATCTAGTTAAACTAAGTAATCAACTTAAATTAACTCATGAATTCAGAGAATTCGAGTTACCCAATTGAGATTTGAGTTCAAGGGTAGTGTACTATCAGTTGCAAAGTATTCCAAATTGTATAGGTGGTGCATGTAGTCAAAGAAGTGTAGGTTTTAACCCTGTACAGAAATTAACTGCATATGAATTGTAAAACAAAGAAAATAAACAATGCGAGAGCATAACACATAAAACACATATGCACAGAGATTTTCCCCTGGATCCCAAAACCAGGACTACCAGCTTGATTTTTCATTATGTTCCTTTCAATGTATTAATACATATTTTATACATGTCGAAGCATCCAATACCATGGATCGAAAACCATCGCGTCCAAAACCATGGACCGAAAACCATAGGTAG